>JAFEMH010003163.1:0-285251 GCA_022495995.1 Adenophora triphylla var. japonica | reverse complement strand
TGGACAAAATCACCACGGATATTTCACTAGGAGGCCAAAGAAAAAAGATAACAAATTGCAAGAGGGAGGGTGGAAAGATTGATGAAAAACATTCTAGTTTCCTTGTTGTGGGTAACTCTCCTCTAGCTCTCTTTTTGCTCCACCAAAAGTCCTAGGATTTTATATGAAGGTCCTTTCAATTAGTAACCCTTAAGACTCTTGGTATGTATCCAATTAATCCCTTAATAATTTGGATTTATGGAATATCAATATCCAATTAATCCTTTAATAATTTGGATTTATGGAATATCACCATTATCCAATTAATCCCTTAATAATTTGGATTTATGGAACATCAATATTTTGATGAAGTTTCAAAAGTTACACTTTCAACCCATCAACTTTCGAAGCTATCATATCTTTCTTATCCAATACCAAATTGACATCTAGATATTTCATTTTCATGTTCTCACAACATGGAACATGAACCCACAATAATCTTTTGTCAAACGACAAACGATTCATGTAAGGAAAATACACAATTTCCTTCACATATAACGAATTTTTCCAACAATCCCCCACATGAAGAAAATTAACGACGAGTTTGGTGATAGAGTCCGGCACATCTAAAACTTGCATTACGATAGGGCGTGGGAATGCCCATCAACCTTCGCTCGTACAAGCATATTTACTCTACTCGCAAAATCGGCAGATCGATGTCCTTGAACCGTTATTCTTTTTGTGTAGCCGATCATATACTTGACACAAGTAACGTCCTAACATAGTTCAATTCTCATAGCTATGTTCATTCAGCGGCCCCGAACATTTTGCCCGGTTCTCGTGAGAAGTTATAGTCTAAGAATCGAGCCCTCACACAATTCTCCTCGAAGCCGGCCCCACTTCTCTCTCACATAGGTGATTTCCTAAAGGTAACCCGCGTGATACCCTCATCGAATTTTCGACACGTAAGAATCATTAAAAGCCATAAGTTTATCCTTGTCCTTTCTGGACGCTACCAACAGGAACGGACTCGCCTTGGTTCCCCACAAATGACGCGCAAGTCTTTTAACAGCTTAGGTTGTCCTATCAATCTTGAAGTTCTTGGGATCTCCAGTCATCTAGATTTGGGTTTTCCGTCAGGAGCTTAACTTTTAAGAGGCTTACGTCTTCATTCCCTCATCGAACTTTCAACTAACTCTCTATTTAACCCTCGTTAACGGATCCGTTTATCATTTGACTTCATATCATTAAATTAGTTGAAAGAGTAGTTGTTTAATGGTATTATGTCTTAGACATAAATGTCTACCATTACACACATTGCTATATGTAATGTCAATCATAAATTGACTTTAGCAATATAACATCTTGGCTAACACAAGCCTTTTATCCATGCAACAAGTACACACAAATTCATTTCTTGTGATTTTCTATTGATCCTATCAAATTTATCAAGAATATCCGTCTAATGACTTGGGTTTTAACAACGAGTCAATTAGTTTTCCTTGAATTTGAATCAACGGATCAAATCAATTAGAATTTTTCTTAGTTAACATATTATCGTATTTTCGATTTAATTAACAAAGTGACGTAGTCACTCTTGTTTAAATCCAATACAATCAAACCTTTGATGTCATTACCTTTGTACTTGTCTCAAGTCATACAATGACTTTTACAAACTAGCACATTTTCTTCTAGGTTCCATTTCTTGAACCGTTTCAACACTTTGATCAATTTCATTCAAAGTATCATATATTCACTTCTACGAATTTGACATCAATACTTGGTTTCCATTTACTTTATTTTCTTTTGATTTTTATATATATTCAAACTTATTGAATCATATATAACAAACCAATATCCACAATTGTTATGAACATAACTCTTGAAACATAATCCACCATTTAGTAACCAAATTCAATTTCCTTGATAATCGGACTTGCTACTTCTTCCGAAACACCCCCACATTAACAAGTACGTAGGCCTACGCTTTTCCATAATTCATACGGACATTCATCTCATTGTTTTCTTGGGGAAACCTTTCCAATAGGTAATTATTTTCCAAAGTATACTCACCCCCACAAATTTGGGTTAGTCCCCAAAATTAGCAATAATGCCAATTTTCATTATTAACACCATTCGATCACGGTGTTCATCAGGACACTTTGTTTCATCGTTCATGTACAACAAATCCCTCGGGTTGTTCTATGTAAATTTTCTCTTCTAAATCGACATTTAGAAAAGTTATTTACATCCATTTGACGTATTTCAAATTCTCGCTATGCAAAGAATTGCAAAATACAACTCTTTATTCTCGTGACGAGAGAATAAGTACAAAAGTAATCAAGGTCTTCATTTTTCTTGTAATCCTCAATTACAAGTCTAGCCTTGTACTCATTAATTGTTCCATCGGCTCCTCATTTCCTTTTGAAAAATTCACTTATATGCTAGCGATTTACTACTCTGTGAGGTAAATCCACTAGTTTCCAATTGGTGGATTTTCCAAGATGGAATCAATCTTACTTTTTTAATGGCCTATTTCCACAAAGATCCTTCCAAAGAGCTCAATGTCTTTATAACTTTGTGATTCACTTTCTATCATGGAGGTTAGAAAATCCTGCCATAGAATTTTCTTGTCCCGCTCATTTGCTCATGGCACAGGTCATGCCTCTTCTTTATCATTCCTCGCGATAAGTTTCTTCTTCTATTGAATCATGAATCCGCTTAAATGAGTTTGCCCCCATCTCCCAATTTATACGGAAACATATTCTTAAAGAAAGAAGTGCTTCAAGATTCCATTATTGAATCTTGAATTCATACACAAGAATTCTATAATCACAACTATCAGAAGCATACCCAACCATAGCGCACCCATCAAGAGTATTTAGTGCAACATATACACAAACTACATTTAGCTGTGTTTTATCACTACCTCTTTATTAAGTTGATTTTCAACTTTTTTTTTAAAGAGATAAGATTCAACATTTTGCTTTTTAGCAAGCAATGTTAAAGGTAAAAAATTTACATTTTACCATCATCTAGCCGAATAACATTCACCCTCAAGCATCAATATGACTTGGATTATAAACTCTTCAAGTATATATTTGATAAGTCTTGTTCGACCATTACAAAAGAGATTCATTCTCATTATTAATCACTTGAATACCCTTTCATTTCATTCATTCCAACATCATGAATTTCATTCTTGATGACATCACAATTGCCACTCAAGACACAAGGTATATGCTTGACTTTTCAAACAAGTTTGGCTTTTTAAACACATTTGACTTTTCAAATGATTTTGACACCAAACAAGTTTGATCCACTTTGTCTTTGTATTAAGCATTTAGGCACGCTTCATCACATTTGCTTTCACTAAAAGAAATGTTAGACAACTTTTTCTCCAAATTTCTATTCTCTTTTTCAACACAAAGACGACAGCACACACCTCAAAAATTCATTATGTTTGAGGTGATTTTAAAATATTTTCAAGTGTGAAGCAATTTCTCAATTATTGTTTATCGTACTTGAGAATTTCACTCAACACCATCCATTCTATATGGTTTTCATGAAATACTATTTCCTTCTTCCATATGATTTTTTTATTTCATTTATGGAGTCCACTATCAAGGAAGCGGATTACGATGATTTTCAATGCACCCGTATTCTCGATTTTAGAATTATAGTTCAACTACTTCCCACAAATGTTTTGGCCATTTTCTTATACTATACACATTTTATAAATGAATCCGACAATCTTCATTAAGTATATAGTTCCGATAAAGAAAATTCACATGCTTCAACCGCACTCTCACGGCTGGAACACTCCATCACATTTTCACCCAACTTCTTTGTAGGATCTTTCAAAAGAAACCTCTCTAAGTTCAAGGTGGTCAAGTAGAACATATTTTGTTGCCATCACTTCAAAGTCAAGGCCAACAAAATTTTCTAACTTCTCACTATGGTGATCCGATATATATTTGGAACAACCACATTCCATTAGAGATTCGTCTCTACACAAACCAACTGATTGGCTTTAATTTTTAACAATTATAACTTTGTTGTTAAAAATATAACTCTCTAAATTAATTAGAGAATTAACTCCAAGAATAAATTTGCTAATTCAATAGGAGAATTAACACAATTCTATTTCTTATAACCACTCATATTTATAAACCTCTAAATTCCTTAATGGAATTATAATTGAAGGTTAATTATTCCAAAACTTTAAAGGTCTCATCATTTGGAGCACCTCTAAATTAGAGAAAATCACATTCTCATTTACAAAAATACACAATTACTTTTAGAAGTTTTCATTCTAAATATTTTGTGTTATTTGTCATCATCAACAACAATAAGATTTAACAACTTCCTTCAAGAAGTCTTATTGTTTTTTATCTTTATGACATTAGTCACATATTTTCCCAATAGGTTTTAACAACTTCTTTCGAAGAAGCCCTATGGTTTTAGTTCTTGTAACATTTTTCATCGTTCACAACAATAGGAATTCAACAACTTCTTTCAAGAAGCTCTATTATTTTTATCTTTGTGACTTTTGTCACTATTAACAATAATAGGATTTAACAACTTCTTTCATTTCAAGAAGCCCTATTATGTTAACCTTTGGTGACCTTTTGTCACCAATGCAAATCTAATAGATTTTAACAACTTCTCGTAAGAAGACCTATTATCTTTATCAACTAAACGTTAAAGATTCTTAATCTTCCAACGTTCTTAGTTTCAATGAACTTTCCAATCTCTTTTACATGATGTATAATCACTACATGAGGCTTAGCCACAATTGGTTTATACAATCATTGTAACATAGTTGATGTCACGGAGCATCAATCTTTTCCATCTTTATTAATCTCATTAAACATGTAAATTAAAAAATTTAGTTCACAAAAAACTGCTCTGGTCCGAAATTTTTATCTTCACATTCACATTATAGATTCCAATCTCCACCGTTCAGAATCTTCTCCTATGAGTCGTAAACATGCACACCAAATTTCAGCTCGATCCAACGGTTAACGACTTCGGAATTGCAATTTTACCACAGCTGGTCATTGCAAAAAGTTGCTGGACTGTCCCATTGTGGACCTGGGTCGTAGCTTGATCCGTCGCGCTTAGTGTTTGCACTAGCCAATCTTGCAAAATTGGACGATAACCCAAGGGAATGGTGGATTGATACCGGAGCAACGCGCTGCACATCTCGTGATGCAGATCGAGAAAGTTTCTCATCTTATGTTCCTCGTAGTGGAAGGAAGTTGTACATGGGAAATTTCGCAACTTCTAAACATATAACAACTGACCCAAGGCAAGGTGGTGCCGAAAATGACATCCGGCAAAGAACTCACCTTACCTGATGTTCTATGTCCCGTAGATCCGTAAAAAGACTTAGTCTCGGCCCGTTATCATGAATGGCCGGATTTAGGCTAGTGTTCTGAATTCCGATAAGTTTATATTGACTCAAGATGGGTCAATTTGTTGGGCAAAGGGTACCTTTGATAAAGGACTCTTTTAAAATGAATGTAATGAACGTGAAATGGAAACCCTGTGAGGCGAAGAATAAAGATGTTGTCTGCTTATTTGTCCGAGTGTTCTAATTTATGGCATGATAGGATTAGGGACATGTGAATCTAAATTCATTACGTAGGTTAGTAAATTTAAATTTACTCCTTAAAATGAAATTTGATTCCAAAAGTAAGTGTGTGAAATTTGTGTGGAAGCAAAGTACTGGACGAAGTCAAATTCCTTCCCCACTATTGAAAGAAATACTACCCTTCTAGAATTAGTCCATACGGACATATGTGATTTAAAACTTGTGCAAACTAGAGGTGGAAGAAGTACTTCATAACGCTCAATGATGATTGCACTAGATATTGTCATGTGTATCTTTTCGGAGAAGCAAAAGATGAAGCTTTAGAAGCTTTCAAAGGATAGTAAGAATGAAGTTGAGAATCAACCCTTAATGTAACAATTAAGAAGATTCGTGAAGTGATGAGGTGGAGAGTATGTAGCACCATTTGAAAATATTTGGCCGGGATGCCGGCATTATTCATCAAACGATCGCTCCTTACACACCTCAATCAAATGGAGTCGGCGAAAGGAAAAAATCGAACTCTTAAGGAGATAGATGAACACAATGCTGATCACTTCTAGCTTACCTCGACAATCCTATGTGGGGAAGCAATCCTTTCCGGGCCTAACTACATTCTTAACAACAAATTACCACACAAGAATAAAGATAAAACTCCATATGAATTATGGAAACGGGAAGAAAGCCTTCTACAATTATCTTAAAGTGTGGGGGTGCTCTTAGCAAAGGTAGAAATACTTCCCAAACCTAAAGCAAGTGCGGATAGGACCCACAAAACCATTGATTGCATTTTCATCTGGATATGCAAACAATAGTAGGCGCATATCGATTCTTAGTGCACAAGTCTCAAGAAATTCCCGATATAACTACAGGAAATGACTATAGAATCAAGGAATGCAAAAGATTCTTTGAAACTAAATTTCCATGTAAGGAAAAGAATGAAGCAAGTTCAAATAAAAGAACTTATGATACGGCTATTGGTTCTTCTCAAGAAGATGAAGAGCCAAGACGAAGTAAGAGGACAAAGGTAGCTAAGACCTTCGGGTCCCGACTTTCTAACTTACATGTTAGATGATGAACCAAGACATTGCAAGAAGCTTTGTCTAGTCCGGTAAGCTCCTCGGAAAGAAGCTATCAATAGTGAAATTGAGTCCATCATGCAAAATCATACTTGGAGATAGTAGATCTTCCTCCGTGATGCAAACCGTTGGTTGTAAATGGATCCTTAAAAGGAAGTACAAAGCGTTATGGAACTATTGATAAGTACAAAGCTAGATTGGTAGCTCAAGGGTTCAAACAAAGAGAAGGATATGACTTCTTTCGATACGTATTCTCCCGTAAGAAGGATCACATCCATTCGTGTTCTCATTGCTATCATAGCTGACTCTGCATAACCTCCGAGATACATCAAATGGATGTGAAAACCGGCCTTTCTAAATGGAGAATTAGATGAGGAGATTTATATGCAACAACCTTTGAAGGGTTCAAGTGCACATGGACAAGAACAAAGGTCCGTAAACTTGTCAAATCATTGTATGGTCTTAAACAAGCACCAAAACAATGGCACGAGAAGTTTAACCAACCATGTTGCCGAATGGGTTCAAAATAAATGAGTGTGACAAATGTGTATACATTAAAGGCACACCCGATGAATATGTGATTGTATGTCTATACGTGGATGACATGCTAATCATTGGAAGTAATCACATATAATCATGAAAACCAAAAAGATGTTAAAGAAGAACTTTGACATGAAAGATCCGGGTCAAGCGTATGTTATTCTAGGGATAAAGATCTCTAGGATAGATAACGGAATTGTCTTATCACAATCTCACTACATCGAGAATGTGCTTAAGAAATTCGGCGTCTGATCTGTCTCCTGGCTAAGACTCCGATAGATCTAAGTCTACATTTAGCCAAAAATAAAGGTGACCCAAGATCACAAAAATTATGCTCGAGTCATAGGAAGTTTAATGTACTTAACAAACTCGTACTCGACCGTACATAGCATACTCGCTAGTAAACCGAGTAGATTCACGAGTAATCCAAATTCCGAACATTGGAAAGCACTAACAAGAGTGCTTAGGTATTTAAAACATACCATAAGCCATGGATTACATTATACGAGATATCCAAATGTATTGGAAGGATACAATTGATGCAAATTGGATATCGACACAAAAGACTCAAAATCCACAAGTCAGGGTATGTATTTACCATCGGTGGTGGAGCCGTGTCTTGGAAATCCTCTAAACAAACGTGTATAGCTCGTTCCACAATGGAATCAGAGTTTATCGCTCTTAGATAAGGTCGAGAAGAAGCCGAATGGCTCGTAAATTTTCTAGAGGATATTCCATGCCGGAATAAGCTGCCTCCCCGTCATGGTACATTGTGACAAAGATGTCGCCTATTGGGAAGAGCTAAAAGCCGTATGTACAACGGAAAGTCGCGACACATACCTGGAGGAGGCATAATACAAGAAGACAATTGATCTCTAATGGAATAATTTCCATCGACTATGTAAAGTCAAAAGAAAATATAGCGGATCCGTTTACGAAAGGAATAAACAGAGATCAAATGTACAATGCAAGTAAGGGAATGGGGTTAAAACCCACACAATAAAAGAAGTCTATAGCGGTAACTCAACCATGATGAGTGGAGATCCCACAAACTTGGTTCAATGAGACAACTAAGTTATGGATATTCTAATAGCACACTTGGAACTTCTTAAAACCCATTCTCGTAAGCCGCCCAAGCGCAAGAAACCCCGCCGACGTGTGGTGAGGGTAAGCTTTAAAGCTTTTAATGATTCCTATACCTTAACAAAGGTGGAGTATCAGTTACTCCTTATAGGAGATCACCTATATAAGTGAAGAAGTTTGGCCGCTTCTAATAGAAAACACTTATGAATCCAAGATATGGTCCAGGGCCGAATTGGACACAACGTGAGAACGAAAGATATCGAATTGTTATCGTGTAAATGTTATTGTCTTGGTTTACACAAAACGCCGATCGCCCAAGACATCGCGTTCACCGAGCAGCAAGTAAATCCGATAGCATCTTACTAGGGATGGTTCAAAGCCGAAAGCTACCTACTCCCGACGCGGTAACAATGTTCGTCGAGATTTTTCTTAAAAGTCTGCATTCATGCATTAATTTCATTCATGTGGGGGATTGTTAGAAATTGATAGTATTATTGGTGTTTGACCAATGTTTGACCAAGTTTCTAGAAGTTTCTATTTTGTAAAAATAGAAATAAGTTGCAAATAATTAATCTACATTTAGTGTAGATTAAAATGGTATATTTATTTTCTCAAAACCAATTTCGGGTGAATGAGAAATAATGGTTAAAGTGAGCAACTTAATGTGGTTATTTGAAGAGAAGTTGGAATGGAAGAACCATATCCCACATTGCTAGGAAAAGGGAAGTTACTTCACTTTATTAATGTGAGCATCCAAGAAAGGAGACATCAAGTTAATCTCCTTGGGCCAACTTAGTTGGGCCATTGGCACAACCATGCATCCAAGTGGGTTATTGAGCTAGTTTTGTTCTAGCTCAAAATGGACCCACAACCCGCGAAGCGCGCGAAGGGCGGAATGGGCGGTTTAGGGCGCACTTTGCACTTCGCACGTACGCATCGTTCGCTGCATTCTATTCTCTAAAGCATCCTAGCATTCATAAGTCTTGCTTTTCGAGTCCAAGAAAATCCCGAGTATTCAGTAGTTCGCCCGATAGTTTCAGAGTTGTTGTGCTGCAATCTGAAATTCCGAAAGTCGTTGTATCTTGGGGACAATTGCCGTAGACCGTGAGCACTCATATACGGGGCAATATTGTCTTACGGAGAAAGAGTCAAACTCTTGCCTCGACTTATTTTTGAAATATAATTTTCCGTCCCGTTTCTTTTTCAAAGCTATTTTTTAAATACACCCAATTTTTCCAACAGAGTTTTCCATGAGATGTAGTTTGTGGGAGTGAGCTTTAACACATGGGATAAAGAGACGACGATTAGAGGAATGGTAGGCTCAACCGAGTTAGGGAGGATTTGGAACTCAGGGGCGGCCATGGAGAAGAAGGGTAGAACACGGTTTAGCAAAAAAAGATTTTGGATCTTAATTGCTCTGATACCATATAGAAGAGAGAAGAGATTGAGAAAACGTTGATGTATTATTGATATAATGAGAGATATATATACAAGAGTCCTAGCCTAACTTGGAGAGAAATATATGTAGAAGATTACAATGAAATAATAAAGAATATTACAATGAAATAATAAAAGATATATACAATAAATAAGATAAGGAAAACTCAATCGTTGACACGATCTCGTATCTCTATCACTTCTCCTTTAAGAATAACAACGCTTTAAATCCTCAGCCTTCCACACAACCTCCGGGGTTTACATCAAAGAATTTCAATACTAATTTTAAATTCTTTTTCTCCCCCTAAATCCAAATTAGTTTGTGAAGCGTCAAAATGATGACTTTGTTACCCTGGGAAATGCTAGGAATTACATCAATAAGTTGAATGGAACTAATCACACTCCGCAAGAAATTCCATATAACAATTACAGACGGATACAATAAAAATATGATGATGATTTTGTTACATAGATCAAAAATTCTGAGGCCTGCATTTCCATGAAGAATTTGCCAGAAGGACCTCCATCTGGCAGCAAAGCCACCATAACAGGAGCTCTAGCACCTTCCTCAGGTGTCATGTATCCCGTATTCGCTGTAATATCTGTTACCACGTAGCCAGGATGAACACAGTTGACAAGAAAATCAGGAAATTTTCTTGCTAAAAGTCTTGTGTAAGCATTAACGGCAATTTTTGACAGTTTATAAGCAGACACTGTTAGTGGCCAACCATTAATCTGCAACTTATCGTCTTTGAAATCCTTCAGAAACCTCTGCAATATCACATCTATCTTATTTTCTGTTAAGCTATCAAGAGTTTCCAACTCTTCTTTCACCTTTTCATTTGGGAGCACCTGAATAGAACCACAAAGTAGTGAAATACTTGTTGGTTATGAAAACTGATACATACTCCGTATGCACGATTTTTTGAGTTTTGGTACCTTCAGTTGTCCATAATCGGAAGAGATGTTTACTATTCTTGGTGAATCTGATCGTTGTAGAAGATGAACAAGTGCTTCTGTTACTCTCTTAGTTCCATAATAGTTTGTTTTTAAACAGCCATCAGCCATTTCGTAACCCTGCTCTATAATTCCAGTCAGTAAGTGTGCATTCTCGTCGGTCACCTCTGCCTGTACAAAAGAGTTTATCTTATAATGCAGTATATCAGCTGCATATAGGTTTATCTATGATAGTCTAAGTAAGATCTTTTCCCGCTCTTTACATTATTATATGCTCCATCTTTTTTTTCAAGTTTTGTAGATTGTAGATTGTAAATTGTAATTTAATCAATAATAATAATGAGAGTTTAAATATAATTGTTACATAAAACCTTGATCCTGATCGACAGCATTTATATAACTTAAAATAGAAGATAATTATACAATGAAAATTGAGCTAAACTAGAAATACTTACAAACGCTGCACCATCTTTGAAATTAGTTGATTTGGATTTGAATTGTAAAACCTTCTTAGAACAGGGATTTTCCTATCAGATTGGAAAAAGAAATTTAGGAAGCAGATTGTGTCAGGTCACAACATAGAAAAAGGTTGTCATGTTATCGCAAATTATTGTAACACACACTGACCAGAATGATAGATTAAAGAGAAGGCATATTACTCACTGGTTGAGCTACATAAAGGTTAATGGGGGCATTTGCACCCATCTTACCAGAATATCAAGTTTCTTGAAGTTGGCCTCGATAAAATTTGCCAACGAAGCAATGCTACTTGGATCCTTCACATCTAGCTGATGAAAAACCACATCTTTGAGTCCAGAAGCTCTAAGCTCCTCAACAGCCTCAGTTCCTTTATTTGCATCCATAGCAGTAAGTATGACTCGAATTCCTTTTGTTGCTAGTTGTCTACATATCTCCAGTCCTATTCCTTTGTTTCCCCCAGTGACAATAGCATACCTGAAATATACAGACCATATAAGTAGTAGAACTAGTACATATTCTTTTTGTAGAGCTGATGAGATGTGTTAATTTTCTTTTTTTTTTCGGTTGAAATGGAGATCTTTTGCATCTTAAGATGTGTCAATTTTCGTGTTCTTAATAGTTTAGTTGACAACTGAGAACTTACGGATAAGTTAAGTTCTCGGTTGTTTGGTTGCCGAAGAGGTCACCGGCGTAAAAAAAAATGTCGCCCGAGTTGATGGTCGCCGGAGGTGTTGACCGGAGAAGATGGGGAGGGGTGACCTAAGGTAAGGTGATGGTGGTTGGAGAGAAAGTAAATTGATAAAGAGGGTAGATTTAGTAAAATGATGGGATGGTGAGCTTAGTAATATGCTGGGAGGGTGTACTTATTGAGCTAAGGATTACTCCTCCGTCCCGCTACAAACCGCACACTTTCTATTTTGGGCGTCCCATTACAAACCGCATACTTCCTAAAATGGCAAAGAATCTTTACTATTCCCTCCACTCATTCTCTCTCTACATTATTTTAATACTCACAACCCCATTATAATTTACTATTCCCTCCACTCATTCTCTCTCCTATTTTACTTTTACACTCACAACATTTATATCATTATTTTTTTTTCTTAATTCCCGCGCAAGCTTGATAGCAGTGCGGTTACTAACGGAGACGGAGGGAGTATATGGTTAAGCAAAATACAACTTGTCCTAGGAGGTCCTAGGAGGTAGTATTGCTTTGTTAGAGGAATTATATGGTAAATGCCTCTATTTTTAATTACTAATTCCTCCTTCGTCCCAAAATGAATTATCAATTTTTTTTATTTGAGACGGAGAAGGTATATATTTTTAATTTAATATTTATTATTTATATTATGGAATTTGTTTTTTTTTTTTACATTTAAACAAAATTATCTATTTTAATGTTTCTTCTAATAAATTTTTATTTTAAATTTATTTATTTATAGTTATTAATTGTCTTATTTCTTTAAGTTTTATAGCATACTATTTAATATAATGTAATTTGAATAATATTAAATGTAATAATAAGAATATTCTCAGCAAAGATTCTTATGTGGTGCAAAATTTGAAGCAAGCTGTTGGAGATGGTGAATTATATTTGGGGCTGAAAATGCAACATTTTGATGTTTTTATGCAAAATTTGAAGCAAACTGTTGTTGGAAATGACCTTAAAAGAGGAGAAAATATTCTCAGTTTCGTTGGAAGTTATCTGCAACAGAGTCTGTAAATTTTGCTATGACTGTAATTAATTTCAAGCAGAAAAGAAAAAATGGCAAAATGGAGTCAAGCAACGCCATACAGCTGGAAAGAAAAGACTTAAATATTCGATGGAAATGATGAGATATTGGTACCTTTCTTCTGTTTTGGCAATGGCGTCTTCCATTTTCTCAAGAGAAGCCTGTAAAAATAGTCAAAAGTACCTTAAATTCTACTTGTTAGATGAGAAAGCAGTGCTAGACTTAAATAGGAGCACCAGCTGGCTTATCTACTTGTCTATATTTTAAAATTATCAGCAATATTAAAATGTGTCATGTTTCTTAATGCAATCAATACTGAAGATTGCATTAGATCTTATGGTAAATTATTTTATTCATACCTTTATATTATTGCCACATTTTTCTTTGTTTTATACTAATTTATGTGGAAGTCCTTATTGTTAGACAAAATCTATACAATCGAGCACAAATGAGAAAAGAATTACAATGAATTGAAATATAATATACAACATAAAAATAATAAAGAGAAAACCGTAAATTCATTGTCTTGAGTTTGCTTGAATCCGCAAGCTTATAACCTCCTTGAATCGTCATATTGAATTTGCTTGAATCAGTCGTGTGTGACACACTCTCCTTAAGACTAATTCACCCCCTCACTACGAGTGCTCGAGGTCTTCAATGGACGTTAGTCTCCCAGGATAAAAACGGATGAACCGGAACAACTTTGCACTTAAAGTTTTCCGGCGAATTTCCCTATGCTTGGACAAAATCACCATGGATATTTCACTAGGAGGCCAAAGAAAAAAGATAACAAATTGCAAGAGGGAGGGTGGAAAGATTGATGAAAAACATTCTAGTTCCTTGTTGTGGGTAACTCTCCTCTAGCTCTCTTTTTGCTCCACCAAAAGTCCTAGGATTTTATATGAAGGTCCTTTCAATTAGTAACCCCAAGACTCTTGGTATGTATCCAATTAATCCCTTAATAATTTGGATTTATGGAACATCAATATCCAATTAATCCCTTAATAATTTGGATTTATGGAACATCATCAATATCCAATTAATCCCTTAATAATTTGGATTTATGGAACATCAATATTTTGATGAAGTTTCAAAAGTTACACTTTCAACCCATCAACTTTGAGCTATCATATCTTTCTTATCCAATACCAAATTGGACATCTAGATATTTCATTTTCATGTTCTCACAACATGGAACATGAACCCACAATAATCTTTTGTCAAAGCGACAAACGATTCATGTAAGGAAAATACACAATTTCCTTCACATATAACGAATTTTTCCAACAATCCCCCACATGAAGAAAATTAATGACGAGTTTGGTGATAGAGTCCTACAGACGAAAACTTGCATACGATAGGTGTGGGAATGCCCATTGAACCTTCGCTCGTACAAGCATATTTACTCTACTCGCAAATCGGTAGACGCGATGTCCTTGAACCGTTATTCTTTTTGTGTAGCCGATCATATACTTGACACAAGTAACGTCCTAACATAGTTCAATTCTCATAGCTATGTTCATTCCGCTTGGCCCATTTTGAACATTTTGCCCGGTTCTGTAAGAGAGTCTAAGAATTGAGCCTCACACAATTCTCCTCGAAGCGGCCCCACTTCTCTCTCACATAGGTGATTTCCTAAAGGTAACCCGTATTACCCCATCGAATTTTCGACACGTAAGAATCATTAAAAGCCATAAGCTTATCCTTGTCCTTTCGGGATGTCACTACCGAGGAATGGACTTGGGTTTGGTTCCCCCACGGTGACGCTGCAAGTCTTTTAACGGTTAGGTTGTCCCATTGAATCTAGTTCTTGGGATCTCCGAGTCATCTAGATTGGGTTTTCCGTTGTGTTTAACTTTTTAAGAGGCTTACGTCTCATTCCCCTCATCGAACTTTCAACTAACTCTCTATTTAACCCTTTGGTTAACGGATCCGATTTATCATTTGACTTCACATTGTCAAATTAGTTGAGAGTAGTTGTTTAATGGTATTATGTCTTAGACATAAATGTCTACCATTACACACATTCGCTATATGTAATGTCAATCATAAATTGACTTTAGCAATATAACATCTTGCTAACACAAGCTTTATCCATAGAACAAGTGTTAACACAAATTCATTCTTGTGATTTTCTATTGATCCTATCAAATTTTATCAAGAATATCTCGGCCTAATGACTTGTTTAACAACGAGTCAATTAGTTTTCCTTGAATTTGAATCAACGGATCAAATTGACTAGAATTTTTCTTAGTTAACATATCGTATTTTGGATTTAATTAACAAAGTGATGTAGTCACTCTTGTTTAAATCCACACAATCAAACCTTTGATGTCATTACCTTTGTACTTGTCTCAAGTCATACAATGACTTTACAAACTAGCACATTTTCTTCTAGGTTCCATTTCTTGAACCGTTTCAACACTTTGATCAATTTCATTCAAAGTATCATATATTCACTTCCATGAATTTGACATCAATACTTGGTTTCCATTTATTTTATTTTCTTTTGATTTTTATATATATTCAAACTTATTGAATCATATATAACAAACCAATATCCACAATTGTTATGAACATAACTCTTGAAACATAATCCACCATTTAGTAACCAAATTCAATTTCCTTGATAATTGGACTTGCTTGCTACTTCTTCCGAAACACCCCCACATTAACAAGTACGTAGGCCTACGTTTCCATAATTCATATGGACATCTCATTGTTTTCTTGGGAAACCTTTCCAATAGGTAATTATTTTCCAAAGTATACTCACCCCCACATTTTTGGGTTAGTCCCAAAATTAGCAATAATGTCAATTTTCATTATTAACACCATTTGATCATGGTGTTCATTGTGGATAATTTGTTTCATTGTTCATGTACAACAAATCCCTCGGGTTGTTCTATGTAAATTTTCTCTTCTAAATCGACATTTAGAAAGGTTATTTACATCCATTTGATGTATTTCAAATTAGCTGTATGCGGCAATTGCAAATACAACTCTTTATTCTCGTGATGAGAGAATAAGTACAAAAGTAATCAAGGTCTTCATTTTTCTTGTAATCCTCAATTACAAGTCTAGCCTTGTACTCATTAATTGTTCCATCGGTCTTCATTTCCTTTTAAAAATTCACTTATATGCTAGCGATTTACTACTCGGAGGTAAATCCACTAGTTTCCAATTGTGATTTTCAAGATGGAATCAATCTTACTTTTAATGGCCTATTTCCACAAAGATCCTTCCAAAGAGCTCAATGTCTTTATAACTTTGTGATTCACTTTCTATCATGGAGGTTAGAAAATCCGGGCCATAGAATTTTCTTGTCCTGCCTCATTTGCTATGTTGAGGTCATGCCTCTTCTTTATCATTCCTCATGATAAGTTTCTTCTTCTATTGAATCATGAATCCGTTTAAATGAGTTTGCCTCATCTCTTAATTTATACGGAAACATATTCTTAAAGAAAGAAGTGCTTCATGATTCCATTATTGAATCTTGAATTCATACACAAGAATTCTATAATCACAACTATTGTAAGCATACCCAACCATATGCAATCAATAGTATTTAGTGTAACATATACACAAACTACATTTAGTTGTGTTTTATCACTACCTCTTTATTAAGTTGATTTTCAACTTTTTTTTTAAAGAGATAAGATTCAACATTTTGCTTTTTAGCAAGCAATGTTAAAGGTAAAAATTTACATTTTACCATCATCTAGTGAATAACATTCACCCCTCAAGCATCAATATGACTTGATTATAGCTTCAAGCATATATTTGATAAGTCTTGTTTGACCATAAAAAGAGATTCATTCTCATTATTAATCACTTGAATACCCTTTCATTTCATTCATTCCAACATCATGAATTTCATTCTTGATGACATCACAATTGCCACTCAAGACACAAGGTATATGCTTGACTTTTTCAAACAAGTTTGGCTTTTTAAACACATTTGACTTTTCAAATGATTTTGACAATTCAAACAAGTTTGATCCACTTTGTCTTTGTATTAAGCATTTAGGCATGCTTCATCACATTTGCTTTCGCCAAAAGAAATGTTAGACAACTTTTTCTCCAAATTTCTATTCTCTTTTTCAACACAAAGACGAATAGCACACACCTCAAAATTCATTATGTTTGAGGTGATTTTAAAAATATTTTCAAGTGTGAAGCAATTTCTCAATTATTGTCATCAGTTGAGAATTTCACTCAACACCATCCATTCTATATGGTTTTCATGAAATACTATTTCCTCTTCTTCCATATGATTTTTTTATTTCATTTATGGAGTCCACTATCAAGGAAGCGGATTACGATGATTTTCAATGCACCCGTATTCTCGATTTTAGAATTATAGTTCAACTACTCCCACAAATGTTTTGCCATTTTCTTGGTACTATACACATTTTATAATGAATCCGACAATTCATTAAGTATATAGTTCCGATAAAGAAAATTCACATGCTTCAACCGCACTCACGGCTTGAACATCTATCACATTTTCACCCAACTTTGTAGGATCTTCTAAAAGAAACCTCTCTAAGTTCAAGGTGGTCAAGTAGAACATATTTTGTTGCCATCACTTAAAGTCAAGGCCAACAAAATTTTCTAACTTCTCACTATGGTGATCCGATATATTTGGAACAACCACATTCCATTAGAGATTTGTCTCTACACAAACCAACCATTGGCTTTAATTTTTAACAATTATAACTTTGTTGTTAAAAATATAACTCTCTAAATTAATTAGAGAATTAACTCCAAGAATAAATTGCTAATTCAATAGGAGAATTAACACAATTTATTTCTTATAACCACTCATATTTATAAACCTCTAAATTCCTTAATGGAATTATAATTGAAGGTTAATTATTCCAAAACTTTAAAGGTCTCATTTTGGAGCACCTCTAAATTAGAGAAAAATCACATTCTCATTTACAAAATACACAATTACTTTTAGAAGTTTTCATTCTAAATATTTTGTGTTATTTGTCATCATCAACAACAATAAGATTTAACAACTTCCTTCAAGAAGTCTTATTGTTTTTATCTTTATGACATTAGTCACATATTTTCCCAATAGGTTTTAACAACTTCTTTCAAGAAGCCCTATGGTTTTAGTTCTTGTAACATTTTTCAATGTTCACAACAATAGAATTCAACAACTTCTTTCAAGAAGCTCTATTATTTTTATCTTTGTGACTTTTGTCACTATTAACAATAATAGGATTTAACAACTTCTTTCATTTCAAGAAGCCCTATTATGTTAACCTTTGTGACCTTTGTCACCAATGCAACTAATAGATTTTAACAACTTCTCGTAAGAAGACCTATTATCTTTATCAACTAAACGTTAAAGACTTAATCTTCCAACGTTCTTAGTTTCAATGAACTTTCCAATCTCTTTACATGATGTATAACCACTACATGAGGCTTAGCCACAATTGGTTTATACAATCATTGTAACATAGTTGATGTCACGGAGCATCAATCTTTCCATCTTTATTAATCTCATTAAACAGAAATTAAAAAAAATTTAGTTCACAAAAACTGCTCTGGTCCGAAATTTTTATCTTCACATTCACATTATAGATTCCAATCTCCACCGTTCAGAATCTTCTCCTATGAGTCGTAAACATGCACACCAAATTTCAGCTCGATCCAACGGTTAACGACTTCGGAATTGCAATTTTACCACAGCTGGTCATTGCAAAAAGTTGCTGGAATTTTCTTCCATCCGCCTCTTCCATCGTTTTCTATCTTTTCTCCCGTGGCCGCCGCTCCACCGGATTCTCAAATCTGCAATCCTTTCTCAAATAGGAGAATTAGTCTTAAGATTGTCAGACAAAATCTATACAATCGAGCACAAATGAGAAAAGAATTACAATGAATTGAAATATAATATACAACATAAAAATAATAAAGAGAAAACCGTAAATTCATTGTCTTGAGTTTGCTTGAATCCGTGCCATAACCTCCTTGAATCGTCATATTGAATTTGCTTGAATCCGAGTCGTGTGTGACACACTCTCCTTAAGACTAATTCACCCCCTCACTACGAGTGCTCGAGGTCTTCAATGGACGTTAGTCTCCCAGGATAAAACGGATGAACCGGAACAACTTTGCACTTAAAGTTTTCCGGCGAATTTCCCTATGCTTGGACAAAATCACCATGGATATTTCACTAGGAGGCCAAAGAAAAAAGATAACAAATTGCAAGAGGGAGGGTGGAAAGATTGATGAAAAACATTCTAGTTCCTTGTTGTGGGTAACTCTCCTCTAGCTCTCTTTTTGCTCCACCAAAAGTCCTAGGATTTTATATGAAGGTCCTTTCAATTTGTAACCCCAAGACTCTTGGTATGTATCCAATTAATCCCTTAATAATTTGGATTTATGGAACATCAATATCCAATTAATCCCTTAATAATTTGGATTTATGGAACATCATCAATATCCAATTAATCCCTTAATAATTTGGATTTATGGAACATCAATATTTTGATGAAGTTTCAAAAGTTACACTTTCAACCCATCAACTTTGAGCTATCATATCTTTCTTATCCAATACCAAATTGGACATCTAGATATTTCATTTTCATGTTCTCACAACATGGAACATGAACCCACAATAATCTTTGTCAAACGACAAACGATTCATGTAAGGAAAATACACAATTTCCTTCACATATAACGAATTTTTCCAACACTTATCATAGTTGTTTGTAATGAAGGGATGCTTTTTTTTTTTTTACTTCTATTTTGTTTTTCATATTTAATTTACACTAGTGTCTGTGCACTTGGCTAATTTAGGTGATCTTAGACAAACCTGATCGAGGAATCATATTCAGCGAACCGGCTTTGATTCAGTGTGAACAGGTGTAACACACATTCGCTCCAACATGCACCCATACATGAATGGGTATGGATCCTATTCAGCGACCCAAGGCCCACGAACATACACAACCAAAAGCCCAATACATGGCCCACTTCACCTGGGTAGTCCAGACCTTAACCAGCAACACGCCTGGGCCGAGCCACTTCTAGCCGACCCAATGCAAGAACTGAACCACTCGAGCCATGAACTTTGGAAATTTCTCAAAGGTTTAAGGCTCCACAGCTCATAGCGACGATGTGCACGTGCGAAGTGCAAAGTGTGCGCCTAAAAAGCGCCCAATGCGTCCTTCACGGTTGTGCTCCAATTTGAGCTAGTTCAAAACTAGCACAATTGGGCCACTCCTTGCATAGTTGGCTCATTAACTACTAGGTTGCATGGTAGGAGGATAACACTTGATTGTTATCTCCTAAGTGGATGGGTTTATAAACTCAACTACTTTTTGATTTCTAGACAGTGTGGGATATGACTTTCCATATTCACAAGAAGCAAGGGCGGCCAAGGCAAGCATGTGGCCGAGGAAAAAGGGTTGTTGACCTGGGCTGTGTTTGGGCTTGGGGGTCGCACAAGAAGCAAGGGCGGCCGCACAAAGATGAAATTCCAAGGCCGTGAAACTACTGTACTCTTGGGCGATCGCTGGGGGAATCTGGGCGACCGCCGGCCAGGCTGTACGGCCGGATTTCTAAGCAATTTGGGCCTGGTTTTGGGCCAGATTGACAGGCTGTGTCTCACGCTTCTAGGTTTATAAATTAAGGGATTGGTTTTTGCCAAGAGGAGGATACTTTTTTCGGAACATAGAAACATATTTCCGTTGTCCAAGATCCGATTCGAGGTTTATAATTTCTATTTTTATTCTTGTAATTATTCGGATTATGAGTAGCTAAATAGCTTTTTCGCGGATTGGATGTAGCAATTATTAAATTTCTATGCTATTAATGATTTAATTCTTCCCTCTCTTTTCTTATTCTTGTTCAATGGAATTTTGTTAAATCGTTTTTCAGACTTCAACAATATTGATTGATATTGTTGGTCTTTAAATTATTTGGGTTTAAATTATTGCACTTGCGTGGATAATTTTTACATTGGCCTAAATTCCATTGAATAGATCTAATTGAAGTCCATGTGGAAATCAAACGGATCTAAAATCATTTGTTCCTTGGTTTTTAATGTATTACTTTATGTTTTGTAGACCTTGCGGAAAACATCACATCGAAGTAATAAGAGGGTTGTAACCCGACCATCTAACCGTCCCAACTCTTTTTAAAATGAACGATTTCTTAAACAAGATTAGTAGTTGTTTTTATAAATCAGCATAGGAAGGAGATAGTTGTGAAATTCAATTTAATTTCTTTGTTAGTCTAGTTTAATCAACCAAAACCAAAACCCCTTTGTTACTCTTTACGTTAACTAAACCAAATTGTTCACACACAAATCTCTATGGTTCGACCCTTACTTTTGTATATTGCTACTTCGATAACTTGTACACTTGCAAGGTTTTTATTACACGAGGATTTTATCCATCAATATTATCATTATGTGATGGAGAATTGTATATTGCTACTTCGATAAAGTGTGCGCCTAGGTCACGCCAAGATCACCCCTAGGGCGCCTAATCACCGCTAAATGGCTCCTTAACTAAGACTTTTCATAGCTCCTTAATTTCTCAAGAAAGCTTTCCATTTTCGTTTCCCGCTTGCAGCCCGTTTTGGAATTGGAAACTTGGTCGATTTTGTCATTTCACATTTGTAAGATAGTGACTTGCTATAAAAAAAAAGGGAAAAAATAAAAGGAATAGATGTGTGACGTGCTCTATCGATGGAGAGCAACTTCTCCTATTATTTTTAATTTTCTTTGAAATAGATTTTTATCTGTGCGTTTAACGCACGGGTGTAGCACTAATTTAGCTAAACCAACGATCACAAATACTAATATATAATACGAAGTATATATATTAAAATGTGAAAACTTAGATAAAGAAATATTTCGAGACAAATTTTTCAGAAAGTAAACATTTTTATTGGAAAAATGTTTCTTTTTTAGAAAAAAGATATTTATTTTTGCATGGTGGAGTGTAAAATATAAACACACACGTAACTAACGGTGGAATACAACAAAAAACTTTGAGAAGAAATGTTTTTTAAGAAAATACACCCTCCGTCATATTCGGAAAGTCATTTTTAATCAACACACGTTAACTTTGCCTCAGCATTAATACAAATTTAATCATTATATTGAAATTCTAAAAATTATGAGTAATTGATAAATCATTTAATGAGTTATCAATTACAATTTTTAGAAGTTCAATATAATGAGTATATTTGTATTAATGTATGGATCAAAGTTAACTAAAGCTGACCAAAAGTGTCTTTTTTAGTGGACGAAAGGAGTAGACATTTATTTATGCAAAAACATTAAAATAAAGGGCCAATATTGTAAAATTGAGAAAGTCAAGGGGGTATCAAGTATCAACTGTCAAGTGTCTCCCTATATAACAGTGGAATACTGGAAAGAACTTTGATCTGATGGAGGTGATTTTATTCTGTTTAAAGGGGTCAACCTTGATATTTTCAGGGTCAGTGTAGTTGTTCTATATTTTTTTTTTAACGATGAAAGTGAGAAAAGTTTAAAAGTCATGGAGGGGTCAAGTGACCCCCCTAAGTAATAGGGTACATATATTCGCCATGTTTGTGAAACCGGTACCTATTTTTGAGGCTTCGAACCCACCGGCCAGCCAAACAAAAAATTCATAAATATTAATGGAAATGGAATTTTCAAAATTTCATAAATACTCACGTTGCTCCTATATTTAAAGTATAAGACTAAAAATACTCTTATATTTAGATATAAGACTAAAAATTCGGGCTGACACATACGGGTGCGGGGCAAAATGGGTTCGGGGCGGGCCAGCCCACTATATTTTTTTGCCCCAAAATGACATCATTTTTTAGTGGAAATTCTAGGGTTGTATCGACCTTGTTAACTTAATCCGTGAATCATGAAGTGAGAGAGATTCGAGAGAAGTAGAGAACAGAAATGGAGAAACCCTAAAGAGACGCCGTCGCACTCGTTGCCGTTTTCATCGCCGGCGGTGCACTCCATCATGACCACTGATTAGTTGCCGTTGTTGTCTCCGATCCACACATGTATCTCTCTATCTCTCTCCATTTTTATTGATATGAATTTTTATTTATGGGTTCATGATTTACCTGTATTTGTTTTTAGCAATTTCCGTAAATTTTACTTGTGTTGATATGAATCTTGTTTACATAAGCTACAACGGTGCTACAATGGTACGACCTCGAAGGCTAAATCTGAAGTACGCGAGGCCAGATCTATTGATGAATAACCGAGCCGATTATTGATGATATGGCTGTCAGAGCTCGAGAATGTGAAGATCTTGAGAGATGATAGAAGTTCACCAGAGTTTCGTGAGGAAATGTATAGATTCAGCCAGATCTACACATTCCGACATAAAGATAGACAAACGATCAGAGAGGGGGAAATAGAGACACGTTCAACGGTGAGGGCGCCAGAGTGTCGCCGAATTTGTCACCGGAGAAGAAGAGAGAGAAGGTGTAGAGAGAGAAGGAGAGAGATGAAAATTTGAGTGGGGGGGGAGAAAGTGGGATTTGTAGAGAGAATGTGTAGAGGAGGGTTTATTTGAAATTTTGATTCGAAAAAACCCTTTATTTATCTTACAGGATATTTTGTGTACTTATTTATCTTATTCGTTTGGCAGGAGGGCTGTTTTGAAATTAACCCTTTAGTTTAGTCAATCGCATGTCGATCACTGAGGGTGTGCTCCCGAGTTTTTAAAATGGGGAAAGAGAAGGAAAAAAGAGAAAATCTAAAATAATTTACTTCCTAAACTTGCTCCCAAAATTTTTTAGAAAGAAATTAGAGAGAAATGAAAAGATTTTTTTTTTTAGAATTTACCTCCTACACAATCCTCCCAAAAGTGGGAGGAAAATGAAGGAAATATAATTCTATATTTTTTTGATAAACCTATTTTACTCATCAATCAAGTAAACTATCTTTTTCTTTCATTAAGAAGGGGTTAATTTTATTTGCAAGGCATGAAAAATACAAGGCACTTGGAAATGACGAAAATACCCATTTATATATAATTTTTTTTTTCATTTCTCTCATTCCCTCCAACACCGTTCACGCTTCTCTTCTCTCTCTCGTACACGAACGACGCTACTTACTCAAAATCCAAAATGGTGAGAATGAAAATTCCGGCAGTTAAGTCTGGCGCTTCCGCCGCTGCCATGGCCGTCGGAACCTCGTCTACCACCGTGCCTGTAAAGAAGGTAATCCCTCCCTCACCGGCCTCGATTTTCTGAAGTTTAGGTCAAAGAGAGTATCATTATTATTCAAAAATTAGTTTGATGAATTGGGCTTTAAAATGAGATGTTATGAACTGGGTTTGAATTTATTGTTTTGAATTCCATTGATGAACTGGGTTTGAAATTGTAGTGCGAAATATGTTTCTGGACAGTGATTGTTTCGTGTAATTTTACACGTGATGTTTCACAACATTTCGTGTAAAATTACACGAACTGGTTCCAAAAATTTCGTGTATAGGCACACGAAACACAATGGAACAATGTTTAGGTTGTTTCGTATGCCTATACACGAAACTGGTCATATCCTTCTATATCGTATGAAAATTACACGAAATTGTTCTTAGCATTTCGTGTATAATCACACGAAATCTAAAGGAAAATTTCTCCTTTGGATTTCGTGTGAATATACACGAAATGTTGAGAACCATTTCGTATAAATTTACACGAAATGTTATTCAACATTTCGTGTATATTTACACGAAATGAACTGGAACTGGAACTGGAACTTTAACCGTGACTAATTTATTGTCTCTTATTTGAATTTTTTGTAGGGGCGTCAACCTATGACCGCTTCCAATAGAAAGAGAAAGGCCGAGACGGCAGTTAAGAAAGATAAACGCACCAAAAAAACATGATAAAAATGATGAGCTCGACGTGATTGAAATTTGGAGCACATTGAGAGTGAGCATACAGATGATGAGGCGGCCTCTGCTGGTCACGAGGATGTTGCTGAGTCATCTTCATCTTCATCTTCTGATTCTGATGCTGCTGAGTCATCTTCTGACTCTGATGGGGGTGAGGAGGAGGAGGAGGAGGCGGAGGAGGAGGCGGCGGATGAGGAGGAGGAGGCGGAGGAGGAGGCGGCGGAGGAGGAGGAGGAGGCGGAGGCGGAAACACATGATGTTAGACCATTGAGGCATGGGAGGAGGAGGGGTCAGGATGTGGCTAGAGGGCAGGGACGGAGGAGGAGGCAGGGTGCGGGTGAGGAGGAGCCACCATCATGGCAGATTGTGAGCGACCTAGGCGGCGGCCCTGAGGTTTGTGATTTGTTATACGGGTTCGGTGATGTATCGACCCTAACCCTAGGCACCTATTTTAGTATCATATTATATACCTTTTATATTAATTGTTGACTTTATGTGCTTTTAATATTATTGTTAATATTATGTGCTTTCATGGTCCCATTTATTGAAGGCATCACAGATGTGAGGGGTGATGGGCATTGTGGCTATAGAGCCGTAGCTGCGCAGATATACGAAGATGAGGACATGTGGCCTCAAGTCCGCACAGATTGTTGCCTTGAGCTGCATAGTCGACGCGAGCTTTATCAGAGAGTTATATCTTGGACAAGTATGGACGAGCTCTACATTCGCATTGCTTACTATTCCTCCCCGGCTCCTGAGTATTATTATATGATCCTCCCATAGCTAGGGCACATCATTGCCACGAGGTATAATGTGTTGTTCATCTCATACACGCTAACCAGTGGCTTCACATGCCTTCCGGTGACTCTGCATATCACAATGCGAGTACGCATACTCCCACCTCACGCACACACTTGTGCTTGGACACATTGGAAACCATTTTATATTCTTGCACATGTTAGATAATGATTACCCAATGCCATCGCCAGCGGTATATTGGGAGGCTCATCATGATGCAAGCGCAAGTAACTTGGTCATGCCATACAGAGCTCAGATAGAGACATTCAACCGACTCTCAATTGCGTCGAACGAAGAAAGAGTTTCAAGAAATAGGCCATAGTATGAGTGTATCATTTGACTTATTGAGCCTTTTTTATTTGTATGTATGAATCATGAAATTTTTATTGAGCCTTGTTAAAAATTGTTTGGAAGTTTGGATGTGTGATGTGAAATATGGCAAAGTATACCATTTTTTATGATTTTTTTTTCAAGAAAGCTGTATTGGTCTTTGAATTTTCCAGTTTTTATGTTTGGAAGTATGAATTATGCAGACTGTTTATTTCGTGTGATTATACACGACTTTGTCAGATATGTTTCGTATGAAAATACACAAAATATTTGTTAATATTTCGTGTGAATCTACACGAAATAACTCAATACATTTCGTGTATTTTTATACGAAACATATCTGACAACGTCGTGTATAATCACACGAAACGTCCGCGTACAGGAGGGACAGTTTTGTCCATTTTCTGTGCCTTGCAAATAACCACGCCCTTAAGAAGAAGGGTATAAATATAATTCTATATTTTTTCCACCCTTCTCCTTTCTATCTCGGGAGAACCCTTCTCCTTCTAACTCGGGGTTTCTCCCTTTTTTTTTTTTTTTAAGACTCGGGAGCACACACTAATAGAGAATCGTTGCAGTCCAAATTCTGCAGCTTTCGCTGTCTCGTTCCAAATCATGTCGATCAGGTAAAATGCTCATTACCCCCTCCCATTTTAGTAGCTTCATGTGACCGTCTCGAAACAAAAATTAAAAAATAAAAAATAATGACTGTTCGATGAATCAAATACGACAGAAACATGAAATCCCAATTGTTTCAGTGCCCACTAACTGTTCGATGAAATGCCTGAAAGATAATTACAACTTTCGTTTCAGAAAGTTGACGGCTGCAAGTTACTTAAATAGTGCCCAGAAGGGCCTCCATCAGGCAACATTACAGGCGTTGCAGCAACTTCCTCTGGAGTCAATCAGTCAAGTACACTGTATTACCTGTAATGTCTGTCTTCACATACCCCGGATGTGCACAATAACAAGCATGTTTGGGAACTTCTTTGCAACAAGTCTTGTATACGAGTACATTGCTACTTTTGATACTTTTTAAGCAGATACTATTTATAGGCCACCCTTTTGCCTGCAACTTATCCTCCTTGGAATCTTTAAGAAACCATTGAATTATCCCTTCTGAGTTCATCAGCATCACTAAGGATCTTTTCCGTCATAAAGATTGAGGTGTGTTATGGTAAGTATTTTCATTCGATAAGGAAAGATGTTAAAGCACTGTATGTCACCTTTGAGGACCATAATAGGAGTGCGAGGAATACTTTTGAGGGTAGGGATGTTAATAAAACTCAATCTTTGTCAACCCAAAACAACCACCAAGTGTTAGAGCTTAATATTTTGATTGTTGATGCTCTGATTTGTACTAAAAAAGAATTGGTTTCTGTTTCTCGATAGGGACCCCACCCAATCCTTTCGTCCTTTTTATTTCCTCTGTTTCTCTTTCAATGCAGTTGAAGGATTTTAACATCATATGTCCTAGAGTATTAAAGTTAACCAATCTGTAAATCATGATTAGTTTGTGAAGCGTCAAAATGACAAGCTTTGTTACCCTGGGAAATGCTAGGAATAACATCAATAAGTTGAATGGAACTAATCACACTCCGCAAGAAATTCCATATTACAATTACAGTCAGATACAATAAAATATGATGATGATTTTGATACATAGATCAAAATTCTGATGCCTGCATTTCCATGAAGAATTTGCCAGAAGGACCTCCATCTGGCAGCAAAGCCACCATAACAGGAGCTCTAGCACCTTCCTCAGGTGTCATGTATCCCGTATTCGCTGTAATATCTGTTACCACGTAGCCAGGATGAACACAGTTGACAAGAAAATCAGGAAATTTTCTTGCTAAAAGTCTTGTGTAAGCATTAACGGCAATTTTTGACAGTTTATAAGCAGACACTGTTAGTGGCCAACCATTAATCTGCAACTTATTGTCTTTGAAATCCTTCAGAAACCTCTGCAATATCACATCTATCTTATTTTCTGTTAAGCTATCCAGAGTTTCCAACTCTTCTTTCACCTTTTTATTTGGGAGCACCTGAATAGAAACACAAAGTAGTGAAATACTTGTTGGTTATGAAAACTGATACATACTCCGTATGCACGATTTTTTGAGTTTTGGTACCTTCAGTTGTCCAATATTGGAAGAGATGTTTACTATTCTTGGTGAATCTGATCGTTGTAGAAGATGAACAAGTGCTTCCGTTACTCCCTTAGTTCCATAATAGTTTGTTTTTAAACAGCCATCAGCCATTTCGTAACTCTGGTCTATAATTCCAGTCAGTAAGTGTGCATTCTCGTCGGTCACCGCTGCCTGTACAAAAGAGTTTATCTTATAATGCAGTATATCAGCTGCATATAGGTTTATCTATGATAGTCTAAGTAAGCTCTTTTCCCGCTCTTTATATAACTTAAAATAGAAGATAATTATACAATGAAAATTGAACTAAACTAGAAATACTTACAAACGCTGCACCATCTTTGAATGCTAGAAAATTGTCAGCATGAATAATGATTCCACTTTCTCCTGCATTATTAACCTGCAAGGGTATAGTTTATGAAATTAGTTGATTTGGAGTTGAATTGTAAAACCTTCTTAGAATAAGGATTTTCCTATCAGATTGGAAAAAGAAATTTAGGAAGCAGATTGTGTCAGGTCACAACATAGAAAAAGGTTGTCATGTTATAGCAAATTATTGCATATAATTATATACTCCCTCCGTCCCATATTATGTTACTCACTTACTGTTCCGCGCGGGAAATATGGAATAATGTTATTAAAGTAGGAGTTGTGAGTGGGTAGGAGAGAGAAAGTGGGGTAGAGAATAGTAAGTGGATAGTTGTTGTGAGTATGACAAATGGGTCCCATGAATAAAGAAGTATTAAAAAGTTTTATTTTTAGGAAAGTGTGACTTTTAAGTGGGACGCCCTAAATGGCAAAGTGAGTAAGGTTTTATGGGACAGAGGGAGTATATATTAGAAAGTTTGTTGAATGCAACTATTTCTTTGGGAAGGAGGGAGTATGTATCTAAGTTCCCAGCACACACTGACCTCTTTTAAATATTTCATGGCTCCGCCACTAATACAACGTATTTTCTAATTACTTGTTATTCTTACCAGAATATCAAGTTTCTTGAAGTTCGCCTCGATAAAATTTGCCAAGGAAGCAATGCTACTTGGATCCTTGACATCTAGCTGATGAAAAACCACATCTTTGAGTCCAGAAGCTCTAAGCTCCTCAACAACCTCAGTTCCTTTATTTGCATCCCTAGCAGTAAGTATGACTCGAATTCCTTTTGTTGCTAGTTGTCTACATATCTCCAGTCCTATTCCTTTGTTTCCCCCAGTGACGATAGCATACCTGAAATATACAGACCATATAAGTACATATTTCTTTTTGTAGAGCTGATGAGATGTGTTAATTTTCTTTTTTTGGGTTGAAATGGAGAAAATATTCTCAGTTTCTTCTGATGGAGATCAAAATAGTGATTTATTTAGTTTTAATTTTAATTATCATTATGTATTTTCGAATTTATATTTAGTTAGGTGATAAAGTCATATTTTAGAGTAGATTTATGCAATATTGTGAGGTTTTATAGTTTATTTAGGTTACTACTTAGATTAGGATTATTTTTTGAGGTGTTTAATTGACTTGATTTCCAAGTTTTAGGAGGAGTCCTATAAAAGCCAAGTTAATTGTAATTCCGAAAATTAGCTTTGATTAATAAAATTTGATATTGAGCGTTTACTCTTTATTTCCTAAAAGTGAATAAATTCCTTTTGGATGCCAATTTTTCGGTAATCATGCGCGATTCAACGAGAATTGAAGATCCATTACTGGTAATTGTACACGATTCAACATTAATTGATTCATCCTTAAGTCTTCCACTCCGTCAGTTTCGTTGGAAGTTATCTGCAACAGAATCTGTATATTTGCTATGACTGTAATTAATTCAAGCAGAAAAGAAAAAAAATAGCAAAATGGAGTCAAGCAACGCCATACTGCTGAAAGAAAAGAGTTAAATATTAGACGGAAATGATGAGATATTGGAACCTTTCTTGTGTTTTGGCAATGGCGTCTTCCATTTTCTTAAGAGAAGCCTGTAAAAATAGTCAAAAGTACCTTAAATTCTACTACTTGTTAGATGAAAGCAGTGCTAGACTTAAATAGGAGCACCAGCTGGCTTATCTACTTGTTTATTCTTTGTTTCCAAGTGGGTATTGCGGTGGGATTCGTAACTATGCAGCCTAAGAGGAATCCAATCCTCTACCTCTTTTGGTCCCTCCTTGTCTCATCAACAGGGTTCACCCATTTGTGGGAAATTAAATCTAGACCGTTGGCGATTAATATCCCCTTTGTGATAATGGATGAAGTGGACTAATTAGAAAAAAATGACATCTAAGGAGGAATCAAAAAGAGGTAGAGGATTTGGATTCGCAAAGGAGATGCTGCTCCGCTGCAACGGACAAGATTTTGTCATTCCCCAGTTGGTGGATCAACTGCCGGAGATCTGTCCTTGTGTCCCTCACCTTAAATCAAATTAATCCTGACCGTTGATCACCAAGAAGAAGATGTGATGAAGTCTTGTCCATAGGCTGGAGGGGGAGTAGCCTTTTCTCTGCTCCCTTGTCCATTGAGGTGTGAACTTCGTTACATTGTTTTTGACCTTTCCAATGCTCATATATTTTAACATTATCAGCAATATTAAAATGTGCCATGTTTCTTAATGCAATCAATACTCATAAATGGCATGGCTGACAATGCATTACTGAAGATTGCATTAGGTATTATGGTAAATTATTTTATTCGTACCTTTATACTCCCTCCGTCCCAATAAGTGCTTCACCCTTTTGGGTGGGCACGCAAATTATGGAAATGGGAGGGAAAAAAAATGTTGTGAGTGTAATTTGAAAATAAGAGAGAGAATTAGTGGAGGGAATAGTAAATTATAATGATGTTGTGAGTATTAAAATAATGTAGGAGAGAGAATGAGTGGAGGAAATAGTAAAGATTCTTTGCCAAAAAAGGAAAGGTGAAGCTTCTAACAGGACGCCCTTTTGGGTAATTAGTGAAGCTTTTATTGGGACGGAGGGAGTATATATTATTGCCACATTTTTCTTAGTTTTATACTAAGTTATGTGGAAGTCCTTATCATAGTTGTTTGTAATGAAGGGATGCTTTTTTTACTTCTATTTTCTTTTTCATATTTAATTTACACTTTTGTCTGTGCACTTGGCTAATTTAGGTGATCTTAGACAAGGCTTTGTACCAGCTCACGTCCTTCTCCAGTTCTGAAATTTGATGAACTAAGCAATTAATTGAAATTTGTTACTTTTCATTTATGATCAAGAAATTGTAGCTACATCACTGATGTGATCGTGAAAAGAGATTTGGGCCCAGCCAAATAATATGAGGCCCAATACGGCAATTATGGATTAAAGATCGTGCTAATGGGCCCAGCCAAATAATATGAGGCCCAATAATATGGTTGCCGCCTATAGGCGACATATGGATTAAAAGCTACAGTTCGGCAGCGGTTAAAGTCGTTATGTTTGGGGCCTACGGAATCTATTGTGATGATGAGCTATTTGTCAGGTCAAAGTTGGCGTCTCCACTTGCTGATAGGGTGCCCATGCACACCTAATTGATGATCGACACATGTCCAAGAGCATGTGACTTGCACATGACCTAAAGGAGTATATAAACAACATGAAAAAATGGGATTTTGTGAGTTTTAAGTACATTTTCTGCAGTTATATTCTACCAGTTTCCATTGATACTTTTCTTTGTTTACAAGATCTTGCACTGACTCTCACGTCGGAGACGCCCCGACCTAGTTTACGTGTGGTGCATGTGCAGGAGACAAACAGAGAAGTAGCCGGTGTATCCATAGTCCAGTCCCTCATTCAGCCCGGTGCAATTCATTATTCGACTGATTTTCTCTTTTCCATTTGGATCGTTTAGCATGTTCTTGTTTGTACTGTTGTTAGTGAAACCCAGAAACTATATCAAAATGGTTCATGATAAAGGAACCCCTTCTAAAACCATACCAAACCTGGCGTTGACAACGCAGAACCTACGAAGTGAAGCTCATGTGCCTACTGGATTTGGTTTGGATGGTGGTGTGCATTCGACTGATACGGAGTCTACGGTGAGGCGAAGAAGGGCGCGGGAAGATAAGGAGCGAGATGAGGTGAGAGGGGCGAGACATGGCAGGCAAGAGCCTTTGCCCCTCACAGACGATGAAGATAGGGCCGAAGCTGATAGAATCAGAGCAAACAACGAGTTATTATTGCAGATTCTTGCCAACAACAACAGATTAATGGAAATAAGACAAGAGCCTACTCAGATCCCACAGAATGTGATAGGGAGAACAGCTGGAAACAGCCCGGGGCAAGCTGTCAGCCAAAGTGTTTCAAGGAGGGAAGATAGATGAGAGCGCGACATGCCGCCACCCAAGGACACGCCAAGAGCTCAAAGGCGAGAAACCACTAGGGCGAGATCTGAAGGGGTGGTAGGAAAAAGGAGGTCGTAGGCGATCATGGAGGATGGAAAAAGGAGGAAGGTTTATTATCAATCTTCAAATTCGCGAGATTCATCTTATTACTATGAGTATATATGATGGGGAAGAGATAGACAGTGGGTCAACCATGGATAAGACATACAGGCCAAGTTACTCTAGACATTCGGAAGAAAGGTCACGTCATTCAGAGAGGTCGCGCAAGGACAATGTGCCTAGGCGACATGAAAAGATTGACAAGGCTGAAAAAATTGAGAAGAGAAAAAGGAGGAAGACCATTGGAAAAAAGAAATGGCGAAAAGAATCAAGGAGTTAGAAGCGGGAAACAAAGTTGAGGAGGAAAAGGATTCCTACTTAACCCCATTCGTGAAAGAAATCCAAAATGATGATCCAGATCCCACTTTTCGCATGCCATCGTTGTCAGATTATTCAGGGAACACAAGACCGAGAACCCACGTCGGAGGTTTTGAGGTGACGATGTCCATGCTTACCAAGAATGAAGCAATTTTGTGTAAAGCGCTGGCTAGTACATTGACTGCTCTGGAGTGGTTCCTCACACAACCTACAGAGTCGATCACTGGGTACCAAGATTTTAAAAGGAAGTTTTTGGCGAGATTTAGTGCCTCTGGGGCACAACCAGTAAGGAAACAGGAACTATGTGGGATAAGGCAGAAAGCTGGTGAGGGAATAGCCAGTTATACTGAAAGGTTCATGAAGGTGGCAAATCAGATTTTCGACATAGAACAAAGAACATCATTATGCTTTATAATGCAAGTCTATTGCCTGGTCACTTCAAGTGAGAATTGGGAAAGGTTGTCGGAAACCGTCGGGGAGTTGTACGAACGGGTTAGAGGATATTGTGGAGGAGATGATAATGACGAGGTACCAGTGATTCCCACATCAACTTCTGCGGCAAGGAAGAATGTTAAAGAGAGGATTGAGTTTGTGAAGGAGGGAAAGGAGCCAGGGGAGGTCGTGGCGGAGACCAAGGTGGAAGAGGTGGTGGTCGTGGAGGAGGCCGTGGGCCAAGGAAGATTGTGAAATTCGCCAAGTTAAACACCAAGCCAAGCGAGATTTTGAAAAGGGTACATTTACCGGCAGCTTTCCCCATGCCAGAGTCAGGAGCTGCATTAAGAGATCAGAACAGTTTTTGCGAGTATCATCAAGCGAAGGGACATGCTACGGATGATTGTTATAATTTGAAGAGAGTAATTCAGATGAAAATTGATGGTGGCGAGTTGACAAAATACCTGGAAAAGGATGGAGGGCAAGTAGGGCGAGAAGAAAGAAACTTGATCGACTTTATTCAAGATCCAACCCCGAGCATCTCCCAGCTTGACAACCAAATCATGACATTGTCGCATTGCTTTAATGTTCCAGAGTACCCGCCAAATGAAGATAGAGTGACAAGATTTTGAAGGCGAGAGTTGGCGGTAACAGCAAGTCATGGAAGCTAGCCTGTTGTGATAACTATTTATCCGGGAAACAACATTGTCAAGCGGGTGCTAGTGGACTCTGGAGCAAGTCGCAACATTCTGTATTATGAGGCTTTCAAAAGAATGAATTACACTGAGGCAAACTTGATCCCTTAGAAGGGTTTTCTAGAAGGTTTTACATACCATACGGTGAGAGTGAAGGGGACAATTACATTGGCTGTTGAGATTGGGGAAGGGAGATTGGCGAGAACTCAAACGGTGGAATTCATGGTAATTGACTTAGTCTCTCCCTACAATGCTATAGTTGGAATCCTATTTATGCAAAGTTTTGAGATGGTGATATTTATTCTCCATCAAAGAGTGAAGTACCCCACCCCCAACGATGGAATTCATGGTAATTGAGCCGTGTGAGGGCTGTTAGACTTGAAACTATGGATGGGCAGCCAACGGGAAATGTCTTTTCATTAAAAAGCGAGAAGGTTCCCGCCAAGGATAAGAAAAGGAAGAGAATTGAAGTCGATACGTTGCAAGTGCGAGATGAGCCAGATATCCAAGCTTTAGAAGAGCTCGAGGAAGTAGAAATTAATAGCAATTTCCCTGAGTTTTTTCCCAGAAAATTAAAATCGGGAAGCAGCTAGCTGAGGATGAGCGAAAACGGTTGGTTGCATTTCTAAAGGAAAGCTTGGATGTGTTTGTTTAGCAGCCTGAAGACATGAGGGGAACAGATGAGAATGTCGCCATGCACTGTCTCAACGTGGCCCCGAATATAGAGTCGTTCAAACAGAAAGTAAGGTATTTGTCGACGAAAAAAGAGAAGGCAGTTATGGAGGAGGTGGAGAAATTATTGAATGCGGGAATCATTTAAAAAATTCAGTATCTCATTTGGTTAGCTTGCCCAGTTATGGTGTTGAAAGCAAACAAGAAATGGAGGATGTGCATAGATTTCACAGACCTGAATACGGCATGCCCCAAGGATTGTTATCCTTTGCCAAAAATCGACAAGTTGGTGGATTCCATTGCAGGGCACAAAGTATTTAGCTTCATTGATGTTTACTCGGGCAACCACCAGATTAAGATGACAGAGGAGGATAAAGCGAAAACCGCGTTCAGGACACTTTAGGGAAATTTTTGCTACAAAATGATCTTTGTTTGGCTTGAAAACGCCGGGCGACATACAAGCGTACGGTGAACGAGGTGTTCAAGTCGCAGATTGGGAGGAACGTAGAAGCTTACATTGATGACATGGTGATAAAAACCAAGGATGGCGACCACATAGAGGATCTCGCTGAAACCTTTTGCAGTCTAAGAGAAAATTCGATGAAGCTGAATCCCAGCAAGTTCACTTTTGGAGTTACGGGGAAATTTTTGGGTTTTTTGTTGAATAGAAGAGGAATAAAGGCCAATCCCGAGAGGATATAGGCCTTATTTGATATGTCTCCACCAAAGACAATTCAAGAAATTCAACTTTTAAATGGAAGAATCATTGCCTTGGGACACTTCATTTCAAGATCAGCTGAAAGGTGTTGCCATTTTTCAAAGTCTTGAAGGGCGGACAGAAGTTTTCATGGAGTGAAGAGTGTAATGAAGCCTTCGAGCAAATGAAGAGTTATTTGGGGAAGCTGTCGTTGCTATGTAGCCCAGTTGAGGGCGATGAGTTGTTGGTGTGATTATGGGGTTGCCACAGTTTTGACGAAGGAGGGAAGGGAATATTCAAAAGTCGGTGTACTACGTTTCCAAAGCGTTAAGTGAAGTAGAGGCGAGATATTTTAATGCAGAGAAGTTGGCGTATGCTTTGGTGATTGCTGCCAGAAAGCTAAGGGCCTATTTCGCTTCACACACAATAACAATTTTATCTGATGCCCTATTAAGGAAGATTCTATAGCAGCCAGATACGGCGGGAAGGTTATTGAAGTGGTCTATTGAATTGACTGAATTTGACATCAAATACGAATCTTGCAAGTTGATCAAGGCACAGGCATTGGCATATTTTATTGTTGAGACTTATTTCACAAAATCACAGGCAGAGTTGGCTGAAGCAGCAACCAAGGGTAGGGTACCCAAGAAAGTGGTGCTCAAGTCTGATTGAAGTAAAGGAGAAACCGCCAAATTGTTGGAGCCTACATGTGGATGGATCTTCAGCAAAAGATAAAGAAGGAGCGGGAATCATGCTAGTGTCGCCGGAGGAGGATTGCAAATATGAGAAGTCTTTGAGATTTAAATTTCCTGCTTCAAACAACCAAGCTGAATATGAAGCTTTGATAGCGGGAATCGAGTTGGCCAGAGACATAGGTTTGACGAAGATTGTGATCCATTCAGACTCCCAGTTAATTGTGAATCAAGTAAAGGGAGAATATGGAGTGCTGCATCCTGTTTGGTGAAGTATTGCGACATGACTAGAAATATTTTGAAGAACTTCGAGTTTTGAGAGTTGGTACAAATTGACAGATCTAAAAACACAACAGCTGATATACCGTGTAAATCCGCGGGAGACAGTGCGCAAAACTCGTCAGATGAAGTGATGATATGGTATGTAGAAATGTCGGCAATCAACAGGTCGATTATCATGGAGATAGAAGAAGCTGAGAAGAGTTGGGTAAGTGAAATGAAGGAATTCCTAGAAAAGGAAGAATTGCCGCCGGATGAAGACAAAGCCAAGCTGATGAAGAAAACTTCGGCGAGATTCACTATTCAAGACGAAATTCTTTACGGGAGGTCATTTTCAAAGCCATTGATGAGATGAGATGTGTTGAGCCCAGTTTGGTGGAAAAAGTTTTATTTGAAATCCATGAAGGAGTATGTGGATGTCATCCCGGGGCGAGAACTTTGGCTGATAAAATTTTGTTTCATGGGTATTTTTGGCCGACATTGAGGCGGGATGCTGAAGATTATGCGAGGAAATGCGACAAGTGTCAGAGGCATGAAAATATCCCCAGGCTGCTGGCAACAGATCAGACCCCAATAGTGGCAACATAGCCATTCGACATGTGGAGAATTGACTTGATTGGGCCTTCTCCTAAAGCCAAGGGTGGATGCCAGTATGTAGTGGTTGTCGTGGATTATTTTACAAAGTGGACAGAAGCTAAGGCGTTGGAGACAATCACTGAAGACAACGTAATCAAGTTTGTGCAGGAAAACATATGGTGCAGATATGGACTCCCAAGGGCAATCATATCAGACCATGGGACTCAGTTTGGAAAGAAATTTTCAGCAGAATGTGCGAGATTGAATGTCAAGCATTAGAAGTCAGCGGTTTACAGCCCTCAATGTAATGGGCAGGCAGAGGCGACAAGCAAGCAAATAATTGCCGCCTTATGCAAGAATTTGGATGGAAGGGGTGGCCCATGGTTAGAAGAATCATTAACTGCTCTGTAGTATGTGAGAACAACCGTGAAGGGTTCAACAGGAGAGACTGCTTTTGCGCTCACCTACGGCTCGAAAGCAATGGCGCCTGCGGAAATGGCTCCACCAACTTATAGAGTCACGCATCATGATGAAGTCAGGAATGAGAAAAGGCGCTGCAATGATCTCGATCTGTGCGACGAAAAGAGAATGAATGCACGAATGAGAATGATTAATTACAAGCAAAAGATGAAGGCGCAGCATGATAAGAGGGTCAACAAGAGATCATTCAATGTGGGAGATTGGGTCCTTAGGAGCATGGAAGCAATCGGACCAAAACCTGGATTCTCAAAGCTTGACGAAAAATGGGAGGGTCCTTTCCAGGTTGCCAAAGTCATTAGAGAGGGAACTTATCAGCCAAGGAAGAAAGATGGAGAAGATCTAAAAAATGCATGGAGCGTGGATCATTTAAAGCGGTATTATCAATAGATTGTCGCTCGTTCTATCTTTTTTCAATGCTTTGTTCGTCGCTTATTCTAGAACGATGAAAGTTATGTGAAATTTGGTATTCTAAAATAGTATATTTTTATCATGATGCGAAAATAAAGATCAATGCAATTTCTTGACGTGATGTTTTCACAAGGCTTGTCAAATTTTAATTTTTAGTTAATTTTTTATTGCATGGAATGACAAATGTACGATCGGTGCAAACGAAGCATGGATATCACGCACAAATGGAAGGACCCAAAGATGAAAATGGCCAAGGGAGGTTGACGCCCTAGTAGGCACCCCCAAAAGATGAAAATGGCCGAGGGAGGTTGCCGCCCTAGTAGGCACCCCCAAAGATGAAAAAGGCCGAGGGAGGTTGCCGCCCTAGTAGGCACCCCAAATATGAGAAAGGCCAAGGGAGGTTGCCATCTTAGTAGGCACCCCCAAAGAATGAAAGATAAAGGAAGGTTGCCGCCCTAGTAGGCACCTCCATAATATGATGAAAGAAAAGGAAAAAAGATCGCTGCAAAGACAGAAAAGGCAAGGATGCCAGAAATGTTACTAAGGAGTAAGGCTGCCTAAAGACAAGGGAGTAGTATGTATGTGGAAATAAAGATTGTAAAGAGGATCTTTAATAAACTATCAAAGCAAAATAAATTGGCGACATACAAGATAAACATTCAAAGCAGATTAAAGAAAGCAGAACATCTACAGTGCAGAATGAAAATGTTCACAAGTTGAAATCAAAGTTACGTCGCAAAAAGCGACAAACAAATTACAGGAAATAGCTAAGTAAATTGTTTAAGTACAAACCCAAGACAAATGTTGAAATGTTCAAGGAAAGTTCCTAAGGGGGAGTGGGCTGGTTCTTGCGTTGTGCAGTCAAGGAAGTTCGGGCAATCTTCTTGGCGTCAGCAAGTGCCTTATTCTTCTCTTCTATTAGATCAACCCACATAGTCAAGGCATCATTGTCAGCAACAGAAGGAGCCTCCCAAACTGGTTTACCCAATAGTTGGTCTTCAGCAGCTAAGGCTTTGAGCTCATCTTCTTCATAAGGAACCAAACTATGGCCCAGGCGGCAAAAGTCACTATAAATGGGCTCAGATCCCCACTTTGCAATCAGCTTTGGATTGATGGCTAGAATCTCGCTGGAACTTGCCACCGCCGCACGCATGGCATGAATGAGAGCCTTATCGTAAAGCTCCATAGATTTGTTTTCAGCCTTAACTTTGGCATCAGCGACATCTTTTTGAAGTTGAGCGATCAAAGCCGCATTTTGAGCATTCTCAGCTTCTAGCCTCCTGTTTTTATCTTCCGAGCCCAGCTTCAAGGCCCCTATATATCACTGCTGAGTTCTTGTTCAGTCTGTTCAAAAGCTTTGACACCTTCATCAACCTTTGCTTTGTCAGCCTGGACAGCGGCTAAGTCTTGTTCCCGCTGGAGGCACCTTTTCTTGTACTTCTCCTTCTCAGCAAAAGCCCGTCGGCGAGATTTGTCACATGACTCCAATTCAGAAGTCAGTGTTGGGCACTTGTTTCTTAGGCCAAAGAGAGTACTTGAAATCTGTTAGAAAGAAATAAAGTTAGAAAAGGAAATGAATCAATCAAGTTAGAAACTCAGCGCGAAACAGTGAACTTACTCCATAAAGCTTAAGGTCAGCATAGTTAAGATTGCTCTTCGATCTCGGCGACTTGTTGTTTGTCGCTAGAGCGCTGGATGATCCCGCCCCCAATCATGCTATAGTTTGGATCGCGGGAATGGATGTCAAAATCAGTCAAAGCAGGAGCGCTAGCAATCTCCTTGTTCAGCTCAAAAATGCCATCTTCATCAGAAGGCATTTGGAAGCCTTCTTGAAGCTAGTTGGCGACCTTGTCGCTTGACTCCTTAATCTCGGCAATTTCTTCCCCAGCAGACAAACTTTGTGGGGGATCAGAGGCACGAGCCCGTTTGGAAGGGCGAGAATCAGCTTCTTTACTCAGACTTACTTCAGCAAGGTCAGTGGTATTGGTGGTTTGAGTATCATCCAAGGCGACAACTTGACCTTGTTCTTGGTTTTCTTCTTCTTCAGTCTCTTCTTCATCTTCATCCTTGAGTCTAAGTGATGAAGGCCGTGTAGGAGTCTTAGATTTCCTGGTCTTCTTGGAATGACCAGAGGCTTTCTCAGCGGCGACATTGGCTTTTTCAAGCGCAATGGCTTCCGCGTCATCTCCATGGAGGGAAATGGGAATGTCAAGTTCTGGATGCTTGAGCAGACTGGCCTGCCTGGCCTCAGCTAGCCTTTTGCGGCGACCATCAGTGCCGGAGAACGCTTCTCGCCTTTCAGAAAGGTCCATGGATCTGAATTCTGCAAGCAAAGTGTTAAAACAGTTAATGAAGGAAAAAGGGGAAAGAACAAGTCAAAAACAAGTTTAAAGGCGAGAAACATACTATAGACATTAAACATGGCGTTGCAACAGTGACCTTCCTGTTTGCAAGGCTCACATTCTGAGGCAAAGCAGTTTCCCAAGTGGATCTCCCAACCGGGATAAGGGATAGTATAGATGATGGTGGCGAGAGATTATCCCTTGGGAATGTGAAATTGCGTCGAAAATTGTGTGGACTGTCTGCTGCTTCATAACAAAACAAAGAAGCGTTAGACAGTTTAGTGAGCCGTTTTGCTTTATTCAATTATATTCCCAAGCCAAAAATTAGTGAGTCTTTGGCTCCATCGGAAATGATGTACTTATGCGCATATAGAATGTTGTTATAAAATACTTACGAATCCCTTTCAAACTTTGAATGCTCTATATGCATCGTTATCAATAATGCATCCACTTTCTGCTGCATTATTCACCTGCAGAGAGTTCCTTATTTATGATAAAGAGCAGACATAATGGAGTTTGATAGTGAAATTAAAATGAAAAGGGAACGATGAAGGAAAAATCTCATGAATTTCTCACTAGAATGTCAAGTTTTGTTTAGTTTGTTACAAGAAATTTTGTGAAATTAGCCAAAGCAAAGTAATACACTGATGGAACTAGTTTGGCCGAATACCCAAAAGAATGGCTAAATAGCGTGACAATCGCTATCTTCACGCCTCAAAAATAAGATTTAAATAAAGAAGATTTATATCTATTTCATGCTATACCTAGTAAGATGAATATCAAGAGATGAAACTACCTTTCTTCTATTTTGGTGATAGTGCCTTCCATTGCTGAAGAAAAACTTGTGAACTGTGTCGTATTATGTTGAGAAATCAATAAAATGATGATATTCCGGACTTTTTTTTCTCTATATATCTTCTTCTAAAGATTTCTATCTCTAGATTTAACTGCTATCTTACTTGTGCCGTTATGCTGAAATGTAGATGGTCTTATTTCTTGACAGGGTGATCCTTCTGACTATTTTTCTTTTTCCCACTTTGATTGTCTGGACAAAAAAGGTTAGTCTTTTCTTAGGCCTTTATTTCTTCGGCAAAAATGATCATCACTTAAACTGATATATGGGTGCTCTTTATGTTATTTTCTTTATACTGATTTCTTGATGGGAATGGATATTTTGTCTATGTTTATGTGTCTGTAACAGGCCACATTTTCTCGTCCGGCAAATTGGCTTTACCATCTTCTAGAAGCCCACACACAACCTCACCTAACTTTCACTCTGAGTTCATCAGTATCACTAAGGATCTTTTCCGTCATAAAGATTGAGGTGTGTTATGGCAAGTATTTTTATTCGATAAGGAAAGATGTTAAAGTACTGTGTCACCTTCGAGGACCATAATAGGAGTGCGAGGAATACTTTTGAGGGTAGGAATGTTAATAAAACTCAATCTTTGTCAACCCAAAACAACCACCAAGTGTTGGAGCTTAATATTTTGATTGTTGATGCTCTGATTTGTACTAAAAAAGAATTGGTTTCTGTTTCTCGATAGGGACCCCACCCAATCCTTTCGTCCTTCTTATTTCCCCTGTTTCTCTTTCAATGCAGTTGAAGGATTTCAACATCATATATCCTAGAGTATTAAAGTTAACCAATCTGTAAATCATGATTAGTTTGTGAAGCGTCAAAATGCCGAGCTTTGTTACCCTGGGAAATGCTAGGAATTACATCAATAAGTTGAATGGAACTAATTACACTCCGCAAGAAATTCCATATAACAATTACAGACAGATACAATAAAATATGATGATGATTTTGATACATAGATCAAAATTCTGATGCCTGCATTTCCATGAAGAATTTGCCAGAAGGACCTCCATCTGGCAGCAAAGCCACCATAACAGGAGCTCTAGCACCTTCCTCAGGTGTCATGTATCCCGTATTCGCTGTAATATATGTTACCACGTAGCCAGGATGAACACAGTTGACATGAAAATCAGGAAATTTTCTTGCTAAAAGTCTTGTGTAAGCATTAACGGCAATTTTGACAGTTTATAAGCAGACACTGTTAGTGGCCAACCATTAATCTGCAACTTATCGTCTTTGAAATCCTTCAGAAACCTCTGCAATATCACATCTATCTTATTTTCTGTTAAGCTATCAAGAGTTTCCAACTCTTCTTTCACCTTTTCATTTGGGAGCACCTGAATAGAAACACAAAGTAGTGAAATACTTGTTGGTTATGAAAACTGATACTACATACTCCGTATGCACGATTTTTTTGAGTTTTGGTACCTTCAGTTGTCCATAATTGGAAGAGATGTTTACTATTCTTGGTGAATCTGATCGTTGTAGAAGATGAACAAGTGCTTCTGTTACTCTCTTAGTTCCATAATAGTTTGTTTTTAAACAGCCATCAGCCATTTCGCAACCCTGCTCTATAATTCCAGTCAGTAAGTGTGCATTCTCGTCGGTCACCTCTGTCTGTACAAAAGAGTTTATCTTATAATGCAGTATATCAGCTGCATATAGGTTTATCTATGATAGTCTAAGTAAGCTCTTTTCCCGCTCTTTACATTATTATATGCTCCATCTTTTTTTTTTTTTTTTCAATTTTTGTAGATTGTAGATTGTAAATTGTAATTTAATCAAGAATAATAATGAGAGTTTAAATATAATTGTTACATAGAACCTTGATCCTGATCGACAGCATTTATATAACTTAAAATAGAAGATAATTATACAATGAAAATTGAACTAAACTAGAAATACTTACAAACCCTGCACCATCTTTGAATGCTAGAAAATTGTCACGATGAATAATGATTCCACTTTCTCCTGCATTATTAACCTGCAAGGGTATAGTTTATGAAATTAGGAAGCAGATTGTGTTAGGTCACAACATAGAAAAAGGTTTTCATGTTATCGCATATAATTACATATTATATATATATATATATATATATATATATATATATGTATATATATTTCTTACCGAGAATATCAAGTTTCTTGAAGTTGGCCTGGATAAAATTTGCCAAGGAAGCAATGCTAGTTGGATCCTTGACATTCTAGCTGATGAAAAACCACATGTTTGAGTCCAGAAGCTCTAAGCTCCTCAACAGCCTCAGTTCCTTTATTTGCATCCTATTTAATTTTTCATACTCACAACATTTACCTTTTTCTCTTTCTTACATCACTTTTCCTTAATAGTTGTGCCCTTTTTTTTGGTCTCAAATGAAGTGGGACGGAGGGAGTATATGTATATATATGTATATATAAGTATATATATGTATATGTATATATATTTCTTACCAGAATATCAAGTTTCTTGAAGTTGGCCTGGATAAAATTTGCCAAGGAAGCAATGCTAGTTGGATCCTTGACATCTAGCTGATGAAAAACCACATGTTTGAGTCCAGAAGCTCTAAGCTCCTCAACAGCCTCAGTTCCTTTATTTGCATCCATAGAAGTAAGTATGACTCGAATTCCTTTTGTTGCTAGTTGTCTACATATCTCCAGTCCTATTCCTTTGTTTCCCCCAGTGACAATAGCATACCTGTAATTAATGTTGGAAATGTCCCAATTTAAATGTTGGGGGCTGTTTAAACATTATGTCAAACTGCAAGGGGCTGGTTGTAACTTGAAATTGGGGAAATCACTTATCCCATCAACATAACAGGAGTGGCTGTTTCTTTTTAGGGGGCGTTTGTTTTTTTATTTTAAGTCTTATTTGCCTCTTAACACTTATTCATTAAGAGGATTAGAGAAATAAGTGTGTTTGTTTTTTTTTTGAAATAAGGCTTGTTAGGCTCTTAAAGTCCTCTTAATTTTAAGAGGTTAAAATGTTGCTGAATTGCCTCTGAAAGCCTCTGAAAGCCACTGTTTCATATTTGATTTTGGGTAAATTTTTTTTTTTAAACTGTTTACTGTTTCATAATGCATTTACGGTTTTATTTTATTTTTTTATTTTTTTTTTTATTTTTTTTAACTGTTTCAGATAATGAATTCAGATACAAAATCAAACAACTTATCCAATTCAGAATTCAGTTTTCAGTTGCTGCCTCTTAATCATTCAGTCATTTTCAGAACTGAAATCAGATTTCAGCACTTATCACTTAAAAAAACAAAAACCCCCTTAGAAGAAGAGAGGTCGGACCAAGAGAAGAAAGAAGACGAAGAGACAGACAGAAAAATCGAGAAATTGGGTGTGCCTTTGTTCACGATTTTGGCTGAAGTTTCAGACGCTTGCTGGTGATTGCTCTCTCCACAGATTGACGGTTTCAATTTGTGAGATTTCCTTTCTTCTCTCTTAGACATTGTTGATATCCAACCTTGTGGTTGAGGTGTTTTTCTGTTGTTATTGAGACTTGTACTCACTGTGTAGCCACTAGTTGTACTAGTGAAGAAACCTTGTATTCCCATTGTTATTAGTGGAGATTTTGGTGGACTATGGTCCCGTGGTTTTTCCCGTTAAGGTTTTCCACGTAAAAATCGCTGGTGTTGGTTTTTGTTTGTTGCTACATATATTGCTATTGTTGCTGCATTTGCTTTGTCTGGTGTGTCTATTACTTCAGCAGGTAAGTGAAGAAGAACTGTTGGTGTAACTTCGGACTTGTTACTCAGCAAAGTTGAGCTCCCATTTCCCAACAATTAATTCAAGCAGAAAAGAGAAAAATGGAAAAATTGAGTCAAGCAACGCCATACAGCTGAAAGAAAAGGCTTAAATATTCGACGGAAATGATGAGATATTGGTACCTTTCTTGTGTTTTGGCAATGGCGTCTTCCATTTTCTTAAGAGAACCCTGTAAAAATAGTCAAAAGTACCTTCAATTCTACTTGTTAGATGAATTAAAGCAGTGCTAGACTTAAATAGGAGCACCATGTCACGAACTTGTTCTCTTAGTCAAAGTGTGACAACCAGCTGGCTTATGTACTTGTTTATTCTTTGTTTCCAAGTGGGTATTGTGGTAAATTAAATCTAGACCTTTGGCGAATAATATCCCCTTTGTGATAATCATGAAGTGGACTAATTAGAAAGAAACTAGTATGCCACCCGTGCGTTAAACGCACGGAAGAAAAAGAGAGAAATCAATCAAGAAAGTTCATTTTTTAATGATGATTAATGTAAAAAAAAAAAAAAAACAGATGACATTAATCAAAGAAATACTTATATAAATACACAAAATACTAAATAATATTACAAGTTTTGAAATATTTCCTTATAGACAATTTATCATTTCGTTGGTGGCATTTTCCAAACATTTAGGTTTGCAAGTGTAAAGTGATAAGTGAAAAAAATTGGTAAAAAAACATTTAGGGACAGTTTTTTTCTTCCAAAAATGACTACTCATTTTTTGACAAAAACTTCATGAAAATGGACATTCATTTAGGAACAGTGGGAGTAATATTTATTTAGGGACAAATTAAAAAGGAAAGTGTGGCATTTTTTTGACAAAAACTCCACATTTAGAGGGCAAGTCTCCATTGTTCTTGGAAACAACGAACACAAGTAAATTGGCTTCTTATCTCCAAGATTACACACAACAACAGTCTTCTCTTTTGATAAAGCATCGCCTAATGTTGCACGAATCATCACAGAAAACAAAATGTCAAGAATAAACAAAAGCCGGCATCCATCAAATTAGCGGTGTTCATCCGGATCACAGAAACACTCTTGAAGCTAACTCGATATCATAGCACCCAATTCTTTTGTAAGTAGTTTAAAAGAAAATAAATCAACTACTCTAGGCACAATGAGTAAAAACAAAGAGCATCAGAAAGATATTGCCAAGCTCTTTCAAACTTGAAGAATGTAGAATAATCTACAACAGATGTAACTTCATCCAAGCAACATTCAATAGACTTCCTTAAGATATGCTTACTACTTGTGCCAATAATGAGAAAACTGAACAGCAACCAATTACTGATCTGTGATAATAATGACCGTTCAGGGAAAAAAAATTGTCCAAAATATACTCCGACAGCCATAATATATTAATGTTGCATTAAAACACGACCAAGGAAAAGTAAAAGCCAGCATTGAGCTAGCAACAAAGAAATTCCAGAAGGTGCAGTAACGTATGGCGATGCTCATTGCTCGGTCCCAAAAATTATCTTGTTTCTAGGTGGTACCTAACTCTTTATGCTTCTTAAACATGAAAGCACAGTACAAAAATGGTGGGTTTCAGGCAGCGGAAACAGAGAAGTGTGATGCTTATTTTAAGACTGCTTATCCCTTAGGGGAAGAGCAAAACTAAATAGACTGCAGTGCAAGTGCAGATTCTTATTAAGTTCCCATATGACACCCATTAGCAGGCCTCTAAAAGTACTCCTCCACCCCCCCCCCATAAAAGTCCATTTTTGCAACAAAATTGTCCCTAAATGAATGTTTTTGTGAAGTTACTTGATCATCCTAGAAAAATCATCATGTTCTAGTTTACACTTAAACTCATGATGTTAAATAGTGAGCTCATCAAGGGTATTATATATGCTACAAAAAATGTTTAAATACCACATTTTTAAAATTTCCCCTGCAGTAAAAAAATGAAAATTCATTTAGGGATGGAAGGGAGAACATCTTTATTGTGGAGTAAAGCTAGGGGCCAAACTTATGCATCCAAATATTTCATCCCAACCAGTGCGTTGATTGATCATCATTGGATCCCTTAACATGCGGCCCAAGTTGCCCAAGTAAACAATCGCAATGGTAAGAATCTCTTGGGGTCCCAGCATTTCCCGAAATCTAATACTAACCTGAACAAATACATAATACAATATGGGCAGGATGCGTATGTCAAAATTAAGAATACTACAATTCTGTCTCTGTGAAGAGTACAATATTTTTTTCCAAGAAACCCAACTCACACAAACTGCAAAATCAGTAAATTGTCCAATAAGATAAGTCTGTGAAGTACAACAGAAGTCACACATTTATCGTAATCTTCGGTAATACTGGTATCAGATAAAAATAATAATATTAAGTCCCCAAAAATGAGAAAGTATTACTCTTTCTGGTTTGTGAAGTAAATGAAATTCAAATATTTTCAAAGGAACACACGTGTATAGAGAGGGCAAACACTCAGAGCAAGTACTCTCTCCCAGCATCAGAATTCCGTGCCAAATTACGTCTGACAAATAACGAAAACTAAATAAAAAAGTTATTAAAAATGTCATCAAAAATATTCATAATGGAATTAACAACAAAAATATATTGTTCAAAAAGATTCAAGTCACCTCCATTTGCGAAGAAAACTCCATTTGCGAAGAAAACCTCTGTAAGGCTTTCAGCCGCAAAACCAGGAAATTGTAATACAAAAACTCAAGTGGATTCACATCTGTACCCTCCATGTGCTGCTCATTTAGCATCTCATTCATATGTTCATGCCCATTACCATTGTAAGTGGGTCCCTCCCTAACACCAGCTAGAACCTGATCACCATGCACACTTTCCTTATCCCAAGGTTTAGCATGAAAATGCTGAAAAATGGCCGAAGATTGATTTTCACCAAACGGGGAAGACGAAAATCTCATCTTTTCATAGAAGCTACTAACTTTGATTCTATAAGGAGATACTTCCTGTTGATCCAGAGAACCTAGAGGTTTCATTGATATCAATCAATGATAAGTTTGAAAAGGAAAGACTATTGGTTCCATGAGAATCATATCCCCCCATAACCTTAAAATCAGGGGTGATATCATCAGGAAGCTGGTGATGCCAGAATTATTGTGCCTCTTCATCTGAGTTATTTGAGATGGACGACTCTGATCTATCTAGGGAATTTGTGAGGGCATTGTGCATAAACTCGCTTAATTGCAACTGGTCGGGAATTCTTTAACACACATTTTTACACTGTACTGGAAGCACCATATCCTATGATGTATTTGTCATTAAAATTCTCAGTTACTCCCATGATATCTTCATACGTGTGAACTGCCAAATCCATGTGAAGAGCTACAAGTTTAGGGTGACCTGCAAGGGAAACAACGATAAGTAACGAAGCAATATCATCTGCTATAATTCTCAGCAAAAAGTATATACCTTGACTATCCTTGTTCGAGTCCTTCACATATTGCTTTGGTTGGTTGAATTTGTAAATACCAACAATTATCATGGATAGTAATGTAAAAAAGCCCAATGTGATGCAAACAACAGCTGTTTTAGAGAAGATGGCTGCATAGTACAAGTCACAAAATAAGATCAGAAGGTGCTTAAAGCAAAAAACACTGATGGTCTAAAAGATGATATCATTATTAAAACCACACCTTTTGATTTTGGTGTATATGGGTCGCATATTGAACCTAGCCAGTTGCCACATAACAACAGATTTCCAATAAAGCTGGCTTGAAAATGTAGATAGCAGCTTGTGAGATATATGCTGAATCAAATAAGAATAAACTTCACAAGGGTACATTTAGGCACTACCTTTCTGGTGAAAACCGACAGAAGTTTCTGCCATGAGGTACACCCCGTGGAGAAGTTAATAACTACTACTCGGATATTCTGATAAATATGATTAAATCATTGAGTTGTATCTGCAAATGTAGTGTTTTTTGTTTGTTTTCTTTTTGAAAGGGAGATTACGTACAGGGATATAATGTTTTGCAACTGCCCCAACTCAGCTGGAATACTACCACAGAGCTTATTGAATGACATGTCACTACAAATGAAAATGCATTATACGGTTAAAAGATGATTTCTGCCTCAACAAAATAACATAAGATGCGAATTGCAAAACCTTACATGGTTTGAACACTTATGAGATTCCCGAATTCCACAGGTACATAACCAACCAGATTGTTGCAACTCGTATTCCTATATATACATGTGGCGGTTTAGATACTTTTAACTATAATATTAGTCAATATATTCCCGAAAATCCATAGGTACATAACCAACCAGATTGTTGTAACTCGTATTCCTATATATACATATGGCGGTTTAGATACTTTTAACTATATTATTAGTCAATATATTCTCCCAAACCTGTTCTTAGAGATTAAGCATAACTTACAGTGCAAGAAGGTGCTCCAAATCACCAATTGAACCAGGCACTGATCCTGAGAAATCATTGCTAGAAAGATTGCTAAACAAAGATGTGCATGTTAAGACAGTTTAGAGTTTAGGCAATAGAATAATAACAAGGAAATATAACATCTTCCCAGCAATGAACTTACAGTGTATCACGATTAATGATGCGACCCAGCTAAACAGGTATCCTGCCTTTAAATTTGTTTGATGAGAGATTTCTGGCGGAAATTTGGATTTATTATTTCACTTCAAGGAAAAGCAAAACTGAAGCCAACACACAAGTACTACCAAAGTTATCAGAAGAGAACATGACATACAGATATGTGAGGCTCTCTAGAATACGGAAACCTGAAGGAATAGATCCATTTAAGCGGTTCCCATGCACATTCCTAAAAAGATGAGGTGAGAAAGGGACGGACCAAGGGTTTGGATCTTGGAATTGAGGCGATTCAATTCAATCTGCAGAGCGGCAACCTCGAATTTATCGCCAGATACGTCCGAGACTGATCCAACAACATCCACAACTGCGTCATCCGATTGAGTCGTAATCGGAGTGAAAATTAGGGTAAAGAGGAAGAAGAGGACGGAGAGAACCAGGAGTTTTGGGGAAGAGGAAGTAATGCCTTAAGAAGAGAGGGAGTAGAGGGAGTGACGCCCGAAGAAGAGAGAGATAGTGCTGGTGGCAGAGGGAGAGAGGTCGATTGTGTGATCTGTTACCATTATTGCAGGTCGATTGGGGAAGAGGATCGTTGGCTTGAGACGGGGATGTTTTTTTGGGAAGAGGAAGTGATAGCCTTGAGAAAAGAGAGGGAGTCTTCGGAGAGAGAGAGAGAAGAAGATGGAGCGGCCGAAAAACTTTCCATTTTCAGAGCTTGCATTTTGGCGCCAAATTTCCAGATTAAGTAACTGTGCTAAAAAACTTCAGCCATTATATAGTTATTGATGACATCTAAGGAGGAATCAAAAAGAGGTAGAGGATTTGGATTCGCCAACGGACAAGATTTTGTCATTCCCCCATTTGGTGGATCAACAGTCGGAATTAATTTGTCCTTGTGCCCCTCACCTTAATACATCAAACACCAACCAACAACAAAATCACAAAATGAAATTAACATTTGATAATATCTTCACCATAAAAAAAAATCCAAAAAAACAACATTGAACTGATAAGAACTTATGTGACCACTGACCACCTTACGGCTTGAGTAGTAGAGCTGTCAATTTGGGTTAGTTCCATCGAGCTAGCCCGCCCCTCTATGAAATAAGGGTGAGCTGGATTTTAAAACTAATAACTCAAATAAAAGCGAACAAATTCGGGCTGGCACATACGGGTGCGGGCCAAAATGGGATCGGGGCGGGCCATCCCACTATATTTTTTTTGCCACAAAATGACGTCATTTTGTCATTTTGTAGTGGAAATTATAGGGATATATCGACTTTGTGCACTCAATCCGTGAATCATGAAGTGAGAGATTCGAGAGAAGTAGAGAACAGAAACGGAGAAACCCTAATGAGACGCCGCCGCTCTCGTCGTCGTCCATTGCCGGCGGTGCACTCCATCACGACCACCGATTCGTTGCCGTTGTTGTCTCCGATCCACACACATGTATCTCTCTATCTCTCTCCATTCTTATTGATATGAATTTTTATTTCTAGGATCATGATTTACCTGTGTTTGTTTGTAGCAATTTGCGTAAATTTTACTTTTGTTGATATGAATCTTGTTTACATAAGCTACAATGGTGCTACAATGGTACGACCTCGAAGACTAAATCTGAAGTACACGAGGCCAGATATATTGAGAGGGAGTTCCAGATCTGAAAAATCCTCCAGATTTGGTGCGAATAAAGAAGAAAACGAAAGGAGGGAGAAGGAGGTTGGTGAGCCTGGCGAAGACTTGATGAATAACCGAGCCGGTTATTGATAATATGGCTGTCAGAGCTCGAGAATGTGTAGATCTTGAGAGATGATAGAAGGTCACCAGAGTTACGTGAGGAAATATGTAGATCCGGCCAGATCTACACATTCCGGCATAGAGAGAGACAAACGAGCAGAGAGGGGGAAATAGAGACACGTCCGACGGTGAGGACGCCAGAGTGTCGCTGGATTTGTCACCGGAGAAGAAGAGAGAGAGAGAAGGTGTAGAGAGAGATGAAAATGTGAGGCGGGAGGGAGAGAGGGGGGTTAGTAGAGAGAAGGTGTAGAGTAGGGTTTATTTGAAATTTTGATCCGAAAAAATTCTTTGGGTCAGCTCTCGAATTTTTTAGGGAGAGAAAGGGAGGGGAGGGGAAGGGAGGGGGAGGAAATCATTGAATATTTATTTCCTCTCATTTCTTTTCACACTTGGAAAGATTAAAAAGGGAGGAAATGAGCTTCCATTTCCTTCCCTTTCCTTCCTACAAAAAACTCAAGAGGACACTCTAAGGAGGAAATGAGCTTCCATTTTCTCCCTTTTCCAACCCTTTCCCCCCAAAATAAAATTCTGGAGCAAACCCTTTATTTGTCTTACAGGATATTTTGTATCCTTATTTATCTTATTCGTTTGGCAGGAGTGTTGTTTTGAAATTAACCCTTTAGTTTAGTCAATCGCATGTAGATCACTAATGGTGTGATCCCAAGTTTTAAAAATGGGGGAGAGTGAAGGAAAAGAAAGGAAATCTAAAATAATTTTCTTTATAATATTGTTCTCGAGATTTTTTAGGAAGAAATTAGAGAAATAGGAAAAAAAAAAATTAAGCATTTTCCTGCTACACAATACTCTCAATAGAGAGAGGAAAATGAAGGAAATGAAATACTCCCTCCGTCCCGCTAATATTAGCACACTTTCCTTTTTGGGCGTCCCGCTAATATCCGCACACTTCCAAAAAGGAAACTTTATATTAATAAAATATTCACCCAACTCCACTCATTCTCTCTCCTACATTATTTTAATACTCACAACACTATTATAATTTATTACACCCTCCACTCATTCTCTCTTCACTCATTCTTTTACACTCACAAGATTTTATTAAAATATCATATTTCTTAATTCCCGCGCAAACAGTGTTTGTGCTAATACTAATGGGACGGAGGGAGTATTATAAAAGAATTTTTTTTGATAAACCTATTTTACCTATCAAATAAACTATTTTTTTCTTTCATTAACAAACGGTATAAATATAATTCTATATTTTTTCGGCCTTCTCTTTCTAACTCGGGAGAGCACCTCGACAAGAAATTAATTTCTTCCGTGACCTTTTTCTTTTCTCTCCCTTTTTTAAGGGGTACTACTATATACAAGGCATGGTTTTACAAGGCATGCACAAAATGACCAAAATACCCTCATATAAATACTTTAAAAAAAAAATTCTTCCCCTCCCTCTCCATTTCAAACGCCGTGTCCCTGTTCATTCTCTCTCTCGCTCTCAAAACCTACAGCAAAAAACGACGGTCTCTCTTCTCTCTCTCACAAACGCCGCCGATCACCACCACCGCCGATGAAGACAAACCTCCCTAAAACCGGTGGAAAGTCCGTCTCTTCCTCCGCCGCTCCAAAAGTAATTCGTTTTAACCTAGATTTTAATTTTGAAAACCCTACAACAAATTTATGCCTAAAATGGATTATATAATGCTTAATGTTGTTTAAACGTATCCTAAATGGTTCTAATTGCGATTTCGTAACATTAATTTGGGTTTTTTGTTTGAATCGAATACGAATTTGTGTGCCTAAAATTTGAAGTTGTCGACGTGCATTTCGTATGAACATATACGAATGGTTACCAACATATCGGGTATTGGCATACGAAATGTAAACTGATTCATCAGTTTACATTTCGTATGACAATACCCGAAATGTTTGTTACCATTCGTATATGTTCATACGAATGGTCACCAACATTTCGGGTATTGGCATACGAAATGTAAACTGATTCATCAGTTTACATTTCGTATGCCAATATACGAAATGTTAGTGACAATTCGTATGAACATATACGAATGGTAACAAACATTTCGGGTATTGTCATACGAAATGTAAACTGGTTCTTGAATATTAACTGTCTCTTATTTAATTTTTTGTAGGTACGTAAACCTGCTGCGACGGCCTCTAATAGAAAGAGGAAGGCCGAGGAGGCAGCTGCAGGTAAGGTTGAAAAACGGTCCAAAAAGAAGAACGACAAGAATGTCGTGATTGCTGAGCCGGATGTGGTTGAGGAGAGTGATAGTAGTGAGAGTAGTTATTCTAGTGAGGATTCATCTTCACGTACTCTGTCCCGAGGTGCATCTGTGCAGGAGGAGGCACATTTATCTAGTGAGGAGGAGGAGGAGGAGGCGGAGGAGGAGGCGGAGGAGAGTGTATCTGTGAGGCCTCGCAAGAGGCGGGAGGCACGGGGCAGAAAGGGGAAAGGGGCCAAGGATGACGAGTGGCAGCTGAAGAGTAACCCCGGTGGCGGCCCGGAGGAGGTTCAGTTGTTGTACGGGTTTGGTCATCATCGAGCCCGTAAGATATGGGAGAACGCCACTTGTGAGCCGGTGTTGAAGCGCCAAACAAGGCAGCAGATTTTAGATAAGTAAGTATATGATTTTGTTTATTAAATAGCCATTTGCAAAACATTATCAACAATCAGATGACATTTCGTATGCCAACATACGAAATGTTGGTGACATTTCGTATGTGTCCATACGAATGGTCACCAACATGTCGGGTATTGGTATACGAAATGTAAACTGATTCATCAGTTTACATTTCGTATGCCAATACACGAAATGTTGGTCACCATTCGTATGAACACATACGAAATGTCACCAACATTTCGGGTATTGGCATACGAAATGTCATCTGAATCTTGAAACAGAGGGAGTATTAATTATAATTTTTTGTTTGGAATCAACAGGTTCTCCCATGCTTCTTTACCGGAGGATGATAGAGCTTGGTGGGCTCGTGTTGAGGGTACCGGCCTCCATTTTCTACATGATGCTACCATTCGCCGGCCTAGCATGGCGCTCCTAACGGCGTTTGTGGAACGGTGGTCTCCCGAGACTAATACCTTCCACATGCCGTGGGGTGAGATGACGATCACTATGCATGACGTCACTCATATCCTAGGTATATTCTTGTTTGTTGTCTATTTTTTATAAATTTCATAAATTTTATCAATTTTATTAATTATTTCATTTTCAATTTGTAGGCATCAGCTGTTCAGGTGGCCCTGTTGGGAAGGCGGTTCCAGAGCCTGACGTAGCCGCTATCAGGGCACGCCTTGAGACATGTCGGAAGGGGACGACCTACTCTTTAGATGGCCTCCCCGTTCCTTTGAGTCCCCTTGACATGACGATGAGCGCGCCGCTACGTACATCATGTTCCTCCCGGGCTCCACGCTGTTCGTGGACAAGACTCGAGATAAGATGCCCTCGACTACCTTTCATTGTGCGTGGATATTGACCAGTGGGGGCTCTATCCTGGGGGACAGTGGGTTGGCATATCTATACGGGAGTTGGGGAAGGCATCTAGATACGGATGCAAGCGGATTGGCGGTTGTTTGAGTCTTTTGGAGGTAATATTTAACAATCATTTAATAATTACAACATGCATTTATGGTTATAACATTGTTAACTTATTTATTTCATACATTTGCGTGCCTGGATATACGAGCACTTTCCGGTTTTCCGGAGAGAGATTGACCCGTTATGGACGGAGGGCGGTAGAGGGCTCGTAGATGGGTACGTGCGATACGGTGGTAGGGATATGCCCCATCTATTGAAGTTTCGGCATACCTGGACACGATGACGGTTGATAGGGTGAGTTAGTTATATTTAAAGTTTTACAAATTATTATTTACATTGACGGTGTCTAACAAATTCATTTTTAGGTTTGTTGGACTCCCTACGGCACCACCCAGAGGCGCTTTTACCGGTCTCATACTTTCGTGGGGTTATACGCTTCCAGGATATCACGGAGGCGTATTTGCACGACCGTGTTACACGCCGGTTTGGGATCCAGCAGAAAAATCCCCAGAGACCCCATATCTTGCTCCCCCAAAATTGTTCATTGATAGCAGTCAAAAGGGGTACAAGAAGTCTTATGGAGGGCGTGATGATGTATGGGAGGATTGGTTAGAGGACGGCTTGGGGGTTTCGATCCATTGCGTAGATGGGGCCCGTCCGTGAGCACATCTGATCCTGTTATTTCCACGTATATGCAGTGGTTCCTGGCTAGGACTCATGTTCGGATTACTAATCCGAATCATGATGCCCTAGTTAACGTTCCACCACCGCCTAGGGTTGTAGAGGCACGAGGCATACTAGTTTCACTGCTCACGGATGACGGTTTATCTGTGTCAAAGATAAGATTAGACGGGCCATTGAGCTGATCGGAGACGCTTCATGATTATGTTCATTTTGGTTGTTTATGTTGGTTTGTAAATTTTGGATACAATGTTTGTTTTGGAATATGTTTGAGAATATGTAAATTTTGGATACAATGTTTGTTTTTGGAATATGTTTTGAGATATGTAAATTTTGGATACAATGTTTGTTTATGGAATATGTTTGGGATATGTTTGGGATATGTTCATTTTGGTTGTTTATGTTTTGGAATATGTTTGGGATATGTTCATTTTGGTTTGTAAATATTGTTGGTATTTGTTTCAGTTTGTGTTTCAGTTTGTTGCTCTCAGAATGACATTTCGTGTGCTTATACACGAAATGATTTTACTCATCTCGTATATATACACACGACATGTTTTCTTTTATCTCGTATAAATACACACGAGATACATTACTGGGTAGTTAGTGTATTTCGTGTAATTTTCATACGACAAAAATGAAATAAGTCGTGTATATATATACGAGTTATATATGACATATCGTGTATAAGCACACGATATGGTAGTCTGAGAGCAACATCTCCTGAAACACAAACTGAAACAAATACCAACAATATTTACAAACCAAAATGAACCTATCTCAAACATATTCCAAAACATAAACAACCAAAATGAACATATCCCAAACATATTCCAAACATATTCCAAAACTTCATACAAAAAATAATCAATACGCTATACACATAAACTATGGCCTATTTTCTGCAATTCGTGCTTCGTTCGCCATAATTGAGAGTCGGTTGAATGTTTCTATCCGAGTTCTGTATGGCATGATCAGGTTACTTGCGCTTGGATCACGTTTCTCCCCCCAATATAGTGCTACTGATGGTATCGGGTAATCACTATCCGACATGTGCAAAAAAAGTAATAAAATAGTCAAATATAACAAATTTAGAAAATATAGTTAAATGTAACAAATTTAAATAAGATAGTTAAATATAACGCATTAAAGTATCATACCAATATAAAATGGTTTCCCACATGTCCCAACACAAGTGTGTCTGTGGGTGGTCCTGTTCCTTGTGGTACAGTCACTGGTAGGCATGTGAAGCCAGCGGTTTGCGAGTACGAGACAAACACCACATTATACACCGTGGCTATGATGTGCCCTATCTCTGGGAGTATCAACCAATAATATTCCGTATAAGGGGAGGCATAGTGAGTAATGCGACTATAGAGCTCGTCCATATCTCGCCAAGGCATAACTCTCTCATAAAGCTCGCGGCGATGAAGCAGCTCCTTGGCACAATCTGAGCGCACTCTTTGCCACATCTCCTGTTCCGTATATTTGCGCCTTGCTCTATATCCACAATTTCCATCACCCATCACATCTGTGAAGCCATCAATAAATGGGACAATGAGAGGGGTAAGCAACATCCTATGGACAGAAGTATGTATATCATTGACTTGTCCATTTCCACGACCCCGCCCCCGTCCCCGTCCCCGTCCCCGACCTCGACCTCGACTTCGACCTCGACCTCTCTGATGGATGTGGTTTTATCCATCCAAAAGATATATTTCCTAGCTTATTTAGTGCTCGAAACCTTGAGAATTTAATGTATTTTCTAGTGTTTTGAAAGTACAGGGGTTGAAGTGCAATTATTGAGAAAATGGAGGATTGGAGCGAACTTTGGAAGCTTTTGGATCAAATTGTAATTTTGGAAAATTTGGGACTAAACGGAAATTACGAAGTTCAAGGACCAAAGTGGAAATATTGGAAATTAAGGGACTAAAGTGGAAATATGGAATTTTTGGATGAATTTGATTTATAAAAATTCGTGGGATTAAATGAAAAATAAAAGTCTAAAGAGCGAAGTGCAAAAGAAGTCATTAGAGTGGTCAAAGTGCGACTGCAAAATAGCGGGACGAAACGAATAACAATTGTTACAAATTGACCAACCAAGGCCATTGCATGCTGGGATGTGGCCGGCCACTTTATAGTGTTGCTGGCCGAGAATGTGAGAAATGGGGCCATGCAAGCAAGGCCATTGCTGGGCCAGGAGGATTGATGGGCCAAAGCTGTTTGGGCCAATGAAATTTAAAGCAGGCGCACGCCCGGTTCAAGTGGGTGCACGCCCGAAACTCTCAGATTGATAGTGGGCGCACGCCTGGAAGGAGTGGGCGCACGCCCGGTGTGGCCGAACCAAGGAGGGCAGTTTCCTTATTTTGAAAGGATTTTGGAGATCCTTTGCAGATTTTGATGAATCCTCTTAATTCCTTTTCCTAGTCTTTGAAGGATTGTTTTAGGACTATATATATTCTCATTATTATTATTAGGAGGAGAACTTTTTGTCTCATATTTTTTTGCCTAGGGTTTGAAGGATTGAAGAGTTTGTTTTTGAAGGTTTTTGCAAGAATTTGAGGTTTGATGTTTTATTGTTATTATTCATATTTTGTGATGTCAATCATGAATATGAGTAGCTAAATTCTCTTTTCATGGATTGGATGTAGTATTCGTCGGATTTCTATGCTAGTATAATTTTCCAAAACTTTCTTGTTCACGTTTGATTAGATATCTAAATTCAATTTTAGGTTTTAATTCTATTTTAACCTTTAATTGTTAGGTTTTGAATAGTTGCACTAGCGTGGATTGTTCATAATTTAGGCCACTATTTCATCAATTGGATTTGATTGTTGACCTAGCGGAATACAAGAGAATCTAGATTCATATGTTCCCATTGTTCTTAATGAATGTCTTGATTATTGTTTTGACCTAGCGGAATCTACAATAGGAGAGAAATAAGAGGGTTGCAATCCGCAGATCGAACGTCCCAACCCTTAAATTAAGTGAACGAATCTTTGAACAAGATTGTTAATTTTATCATGATGAATCTAGCATAGAATGAAGATGAATATGAAATCCAATCCGTGAATTTCTTTGATCTGATTTTAAATCCTAGTTTATTGCTTTCTTGTTTTCTTTAATTAAATAGTTTAATTTCTCGTTTTAGTAATTTAGTTAATAAACCAAATCAAAAACCCCATTTTGTTACTTTTAGCATTAATTAAATTTATTTGTTAAATCACACGAGTCTCTGTGGTTCGACCCTTACTATTTTGTACATTGCTACTTCGGTAACTTGTGCACTTGCAAGGTTTTTATTACACAGTGGGATTTTCTCCATCAAGTTGCCGGGGACTTGTTGTGATTTTTAACAAGTTAATTTAATCGGTGCATGTTTGGTCGCCGGTCATTGGATCCTAATTTGGTTCCTTTGAACGACGATATAGACAGAATTGAGAGAGGCATTCCCTCTACTCAAGTGAGTGGCGAATCGACACTACACGTCACGGACGGAAGAAGAATTAAGTGAGTTGGAAACTTCTTCCACCGAGGAAGAAGAAGAATTTAATTTTGTAATGGCGGACCAAATCATGAATGCATTTGCTAGGCCAAGAGTCGACACATCGGTGTCGTGCATAGTGTTGCCCGATGCAGCACTAGCTTATGAAATAAAAGGCCAATATTTTAATATGCTTCCAAACTTTCATGGTTTAGCTGGTGAGGATACTTTGGCATTTTTGAGAGAATTCATGTCTACTGTGAGTGGGTTCCCTATAAAAGAGGGTGTTAGAGCACTTGAGACTGAAGTGTTTCCCATATGCATTGAAAGACAAAGCCAAAACTTGGCTATTGCTACTTCCTCCCCGTAGTATCAATACTTGGGATGCTTTACATGATGCGTTTCTTATTAAGTTCTACCCTTATAATGCATTGACAGATTTTAGGGTAAAAATTATGGGATTTGCACAGGAACCGGGGGAAGCCTTCCATGAGGCATGGGATAGATTTAGGATGTTGCAAATTCAATGCCCTCATCATAATTTTCCTGCTTCTATGTTGCATCAAACATTTTATGGGGCTTTATCCCCTGAATACCAATCCATGGTTGATAATGCGGCGGGGAGGTAGTTTGGGTACCAAGACTGTACAACAATGCCAGAATTGTTTGAGATGTTGAGTGCTAATTCTCAACAAAAAGGTTCTAGGGGAGCAACAAGGGGGGTAAATGAGGTCGGATTGAATAATGAGATTGCTAAGCACTTTGCATTGCTCAACCAAAGATTTGATAAATTAGCTTTGCAAAATGCCTCTTCTTCTTCTATGCCTTCTACTGCTCATCTTGTGTATGATAGTTGTGTTACATGCGGCTCTAAATCTCATGATTATAACTCATGTCCCTCTACTAGTTCCTTTGGCTATGAAACTGAGCAGGTACAGGCGATGCAAGGATTTGGTCAACGGTTCCCACCAAATAATAATCAGTTTGGGAACAATTACAACCCGGGGTGGAGGCAACACCCAAATTTTTCATGGGGAGGCAATCAAGAACAAAATAAGCCTCTCCATCCTCAACCTCCACCGGTACAGTATGAGCATAAAAGGGAACCGTGGGAAGTGGCCATGGAAAAATTGCAAGCTGAAAATAATCAATTGAGGGCGGAAAATCAACAAGCTTCCAAGAACCATGAAGCTGCCATTCAGAAGTTGGAGACCCAAATTGGGCAACTAGCTACCGCCCTACAAAGTCATAAGGCCGGGACATTTCCTAGCCAACCTCATCAAGCAAATGCCATTATCACTCTCCGAAGTGGCAAACAGGTAGGTAGTGAGGTAATATCTCCTTCATCTTCTTCTCCCCCTCCTGTTGTAGAAAATAATGCTAATGTGGATAAAAATGAAGTTGGTTGTGATAAGAGTACAAGTGACATGGGAGAAAATTCTAAAGTTAATTCTCCAACCCCCATGCCATATGTACCTCCCGTACCGTTTCTTGGAAGGATTTTAAAACATAAATTGGATAAGCAGATGTCGGAATTGATGAACATGTTTTGTAAGGTGAACATCAATATCCCTTTACTCAATGTGATAAAAAATATTCCTGCTTATTCCAAATTTTTCAAAGAATTAAATTCCAAGAAACATAGGTATGGGACGAGATGAGAGAATAGTGATGAGTGAAAATGCTAGCGCTTGAGTGCAACATTGTCTTCCACCCAAATTAAAAGACCCCGGAAGTTTTCTGATATCTATTACTATGGGGGAGTCAAAGGGGGTAAAAGCGATGTTGGATCTTGGGGCCAGCATTAATTTGTTGCCATATTATTTATATGAGGAGTTAGGTTTACCCGAATTGAAACCCACCACAATGGCCCTACAACTTGCGGATCGGTCCATTAAAAGACCTGTGGGCATTGTGGAGGATGTTTTAGTTCAAGTAAATTCATTCATTGTGCCTGTTGATTTCGTGGTGCTTGAAATGCCAAGAGGTGAAGGAAGTCGCCGGGATTCACCCATATTACTTGGGAGACCCTTTATGGCGACGACCAACACCATTATTAATGTGAAGAATGGCAAACTATCTATGACAGTGGCGGGTGTGAAAATTGAAATTTCTGTGTTTGATGCCATGAAACATCCGAGTGAGGATAGAGAGGTGTGTTCTTATGTTGATAATTGTGAAGTTGTGCCAAATGACGGTGAGAAATCTAGGGATAGTGCGGGTTCCCACTTGTGTGCCGTGAAAAATAAGGCCGACAATTTTGGTTCTTGTGATGGCCCGTATCACCCCCTAGACCGATCCAAAAAGGAGTCGGTGTCCCCATTGAAATCTTTCTTTCCACTCAAGTCTACCTATATTGATTCATGTGCTAAAATAGAAGAGTGTTGCTCTCTTGGTATTTCTGATGCTTTGTCTGTCAAGATGAATGTGCAGGATGCTTGCAATGATGTGAAGGAAAAGGAGGTGCTTGATTGTGATAAGAATAAGGCACCAAATGAGTTTGGGGGAGAGGTCCCCAAGAAAAAGAAATTGAAGAAAAAGAAAAAGAGCAAGAAAAAGGTTCGAAAAGTTTCTTGGGCCCCACCCGAGCTTATAACAAAGGGTGAATTTTTGTGGAAAGTTGTGGGCATTTGTGCCCGAGAATGTGCGAAGTGGGCCAAGGGAAGGAAAGCCAAGGCCAAAATGAATGCGGTCACATCAAATCCCATTTAGTTGGGAGCAATGGTCGGGCTAACGACCTTAACCAAATGCGCTAATTGGGAGGCAACCCAAGTAGGTATGTTTTATTGCTTTATTTATTTGCTTTGTTGTGTCATATCGCCCTTTGAACCCGAGACATGTTTTTGTTCTCTTTGCTATGAGGACATAGCATGTTTTGAGTTTGGGGGTAGATATCTCTCCGAGTTTGTGGGTTTATAGGGGAGTGTATATAGTGTCACCCTCCAAAAAAATAGAAAAATTTAAAAATTTTGTTCTCATTATATGTTTGGAAGTTGGCCAACGTCCGTGATGATTTGAGGGATTTTGATTGAGTTTTGCTAGTTTGTGCCAATTTGAATGTGTTAATTAGAATTGCATGAATGCATGTAAAACATAATTGCACCACCATTCACTTCCGTTTTAATTCTTGATCATGGTCATTAATTTAGGTGCCCTTTATGGGTTCACTTTGACATTCTCGGGGGTCCTAGAACAGGATTGCATGCTTGTCAATAACAAATCAATAGATTACTTGGTATTTATGGCTTATCTTTCTTTGACAACCCTCTTGTAAGCCTTTGACTTTCTCGTCACTATATATATAAATTGTCACTTGATCCCTTTTGAGCCGGTTAGAAAAAATGGAACATCTAGACCACCATTCGCCTTCATTTGATGCCTAATCCCTAACCCTTGACACCTAGAATAGGTTATCCCACCTTTGCAAGAATGTGGAATTAGAAACGATCGGTTTGGGGGTTACATGGGGAAATTTTGGGAATGAGTGAGGAAGGTCAAAAGTTGGAAACATGATTTGTATTGTATAAAAGGGGGCAATCAAAAAAAAAAAAAAAAAAAAAAAAAAAAAAGATAAAAAAAAAAAAAAAAAAAAAAAAAAGAGAAAAAAATATGGAGAAAATCAAAAGTTTGCCCCCAATTACGTGAAATATGTTTGATGAGTGACCTATTTTGAGAGAGGGAATGCTTTCAACCCCAATGTGTATAAAGTATGAACAAAGTTCTAGTTTGGGGGTTGAAGCATTGGGAAAACAAAGGTGAGCGGAAAAGTTAAAATTCGGAAAGAAGTATTGCAATGGAAGGTTTTTAATTTCACATTCTTGTATTTGTATATCCTTTCCTTCGTTTGTACCCGTGAGCCTAGCCCCACATTTGTTGTGGACTTAACTTTGAGCCATAATTCGTATTCAATATTGAGTAATCGGGTTGACAAGTGCGTAATCATGCATATGAGTATCCTTGTGTAAATAATTGTATTGTATTTGTGATTTAGAGCATGTGTTAGTGATCCCATAAACAATCTTATCTTAGTGATCATGATCTCCCATATTTCATTCACCATTCAGGCCGAGGTGGAAAATTGTGGGTTAGATGCATTAATGTAATTGTAATTGCATTTTCTTATTGGCACTTATTTAGCATATATATATTATGTGAGAATCTGAGACTTGTTTGGCCGACAACCTTGTATATTTTGAGAACATATCAAAAATATTTTTGTTGAGTGTTTTTATTTGTTAGAGTAATTTTGTTTTTGGTTATTTCTTTTGTTTTACTCGGGGACGAGCAAAAGATAAGTTTGGGGGTATTTGATGGATGTGGTTTTACCCATCCAAAAGATATATTTCCTAGCTTATTTAGTGCTCGAAACCTTGAGAATTTAATGTATTTTCTAGTGTTTTGAAAGTACAGGGGTTGAAGTGCAATTATTGAGAAAATGGAGGATTGGAGCGAACTTTGGAAGCTTTTGGATCAAATTGTAATTTTGGAAAATTTGGGACTAAACGGAAATTACGAAGTTCAAGGACCAAAGTGGAAATATTGGAAATTAAGGGACTAAAGTGGAAATATGGAATTTTTGGATGAATTTGATTTATAAAAATTCGTGGGATTAAATGAAAAATAAAAGTCTAAAGAGCTAAGTGCAAAAGAAGTCATTAGAGTGGTCAAAGTGCGACTGCAAAATAGCGGGACGAAACGAATAACAATTGTTACAAATTGACCAACCAAGGCCATTGCATGCTGGGATGTGGCCGGCCACTTTATAGTGTTGCTGGCCGAGAATGTGAGAAATGGGGCCATGCAAGCAAGGCCATTGCTGGGCCAGGAGGATTGATGGGCCAAAGCTGTTTGGGCCAATGAAATTTAAAGCAGGCGCACGCCCGGTTCAAGTGGGTGCACGCCCGAAACTCTCAGATTGATAGTGGGCGCACGCCTGGAAGGAGTGGGCGCACGCCCGGTGTGGCCGAACCAAGGAGGACAGTTTCCTTATTTTGAAAGGATTTTGGAGATCCTTTGCAGATTTTGATGAATCCTCTTAATTCCTTTTCCTAGTCTTTGAAGGATTGTTTTAGGACTATATATATTCTCATTATTATTATTAGGAGGAGAACTTTTTGTCTCATATTTTTTTGCCTAGGGTTTGAAGGATTGAAGAGTTTGTTTTTGAAGGTTTTTGCAAGAATTTGAGGTTTGATGTTTTATTGTTATTATTCATATTTTGTGATGTCAATCATGAATATGAGTAGCTAAATTCTCTTTTCATGGATTGGATGTAGTATTCGTCGGATTTCTATGCTAGTATAATTTTCCAAAACTTTCTTGTTCACGTTTGATTAGATATCTAAATTCAATTTTAGGTTTTAATTCTATTTTAACCTTTAATTGTTAGGTTTTGAATAGTTGCACTAGCGTGGATTGTTCATAATTTAGGCCACTATTTCATCAATTGGATTTGATTGTTGACCTAGCGGAATACAAGAGAATCTAGATTCATATGTTCCCATTGTTCTTAATGAATGTCTTGATTATTGTTTTGACCTAGCGGAATCTACAATAGGAGAGAAATAAGAGGGTTGCAATCCGCACATCGAACGTCCCAACCCTTAAATTAAGTGAACGAATCTTTGAACAAGATTGTTAATTTTATCATGATGAATCTAGCATAGAATGAAGATGAATATGAAATCCAATCCGTGAATTTCTTTGATCTGATTTTAAATCCTAGTTTATTGCTTTCTTGTTTTCTTTAATTAAATAGTTTAATTTCTCGTTTTAGTAATTTAGTTAATAAACCAAATCAAAAACCCCATTTTGTTACTTTTAGCATTAATTAAATTTACTTGTTAAATCACACGAGTCTCTGTGGTTCGACCCTTACTATTTGTACATTGCTACTTCGGTAACTTGTGCACTTGCAAGGTTTTTATTACACAGTGGGATTTTCTCCATCACTCTCCCACGACCTGAAGCAGCTAGTGGTGGAAGAGATGTAGGAGTGGTAGGGCTAGATGGTGTAGCGTTTGAAGCTGATCTCGACATCAAACCTGATTGGGTTGATGCAATAAATGAAGATCTAGACCTGCCGCTAGTGGAGGGTGGTGTAGTGGGGACTCCAAAATGTCGTCGCACGCTCCCAATCCGACAAGATTTCTACAACTGGTGGTCCGGGGTTTATTTGCCTTTGAAATATGATCCGGCTCAGAAGCATCTCCGGTTTGTGGATGTAACCCTTCATTTATCGTTTGAAATAACCTGTTATGCTCACTCTCAGCCCTGTTCGTGGTGTGGGTTCCGAAGTGCAGTAACTGATCTGTGTGCATCGACAAAATATTCGTAGAGTATGGAGCAATCCAAGTCTCGCGGAGGTAGGTCAATAAATCAGGATAAGATCTGAAATGATCGCAAAACGATTGCCAACGGGTGTCCCACTCTTCGCGAGTAGCGGCTGATATTGCTTTATTAAATCTCCTCATGAATGATAGTGCAAACTCATTGCTACCAGTTTTAGCCAACGCTCTCTTTTTAACATTGACTTCGATATGCCTTCGACACAAATGGTGTGCGGTCTCGGGAAATACCATTTGGACAGCATTAATGAAAGCCAAGTCACGATCGATTAAGAAAACAGTTGGCATGTGGGGAGTATGAAAAAGACTTTGCAAATTCTTGAGTGCCCACGTGTAATTATCAGTCTTCTCATTTTGGAGGAACGCATAGGCAATTGTGAAATTCTTCCCCGTTGAAGTAAATCCTATAATCTCAAGTAATGCCATTCCATAGCAGTTGGTGTTGTAAGTGCAGTCACCTTGTATCAATAAAAAAAATAAAGTTAGAAATGAATAAAATTGCAATTCAAAAAAATGCATACGACTTGTGGAAAACAGAGTCAAAAAACAGATTCAAAAATCAAAAATTTACCTTGTACTACATATGGAAAACAGTTAAGCATATCCGATGCTCGTGGGTGAGAGAAGAATATGTCACCGATCATGTCACTCTCGTTAGCTTTCCTCATGAAGAAGGTATATTTCTTATCCTCGAGTGCTTTTATGAACTGTTGAAGCGAGGATCTCCCTTGTCGTTCTTGTGACTTGCATTTTGTGAGGGCATTGTGGACGTGTTTCGGAGTACTCACGTTCTTCTCATCCTTCCTCTTTAACATTGTTAGAATGTTATTTGGACGCACCGAAGACTGACTTGCGCTACACACCTCCTCATATTCAGAACTAGTCAATTTACCCAACGGATGACCTTCGGGATACGTTGGAAAGTCGTGATTATGAGAACCATGCTTCACAACGTAACCCCATACCCCATCACCCCTATCTTTGGCCCGGATTTCAAAATTGCACCCAATCTTCTTCGTGCTAGTCAACCTCACATCTTTAGTTTTTCCGGACTGTACTTGCCACCAAAATGGCATACAATCTTCGCGTAGCCTAGGATCTTGCCACTTGTCTTCCTCGAATCCCCTATAGAAAGGGTTATATTTTGACGGGCCGCGATATCCCGTACGTGTTTAACAAGATCATCCCTATTTGAAAATAATAGGGATGTATCGAATTGATCACTGACATCCGGTCCCTACAACATCAATTAGAAAATTGCACAATAAGCAACGAGTCAGTATGACATTTCGTGTAGCATTATACGAGATTTTCTGGAACATCTCGTGTAAATGTACCCGACTTAAACCCATTTATCTCGTGTTATACAATACGAGATAATACACCATAACTCGTGTAGAAAAACACGACAACTAGCATAAAACTCGTATAATCTCACACGAAATAGCGTAATCTCCGAATTTCAAACTCCCATCTTGAAACACAATTTCGTTTCACGATTGGATTTTTATTGCGACTTTGATCAAAACACCAAATATAACTTTAAAAACTTACTTCATTGCTGCTTGGATTTTGATTTTGATGTGGAGAATTTGGTGGCAAACCTTCTTCTTCAAAAATATATTCCACAAGCTCAAGATCAATATGATCATAAAAACTTGGAGAATGTTGTGGAGAATCCATACTATGGTGTTAGATGATATGAGAATTAATGAAAATAATGGGCATAAATTTATGGGTGTTAAGAATAGGACAATGGTGTCACAGCGCATGGGTGTACGGCAGAACGGTGTTTCTCTGTTGGGTCGTTGTGCTGCGTGAATATCGTTTTTGATGTAGGGCTTCCGGGTGTATCTCGTGTGTATATACCCGAGATACTATGGTTCATATCGTGTATACAAACACGATATAGTATTTGTTTCGGTAATTATATCGTATGAACAATACACGAGATGCACCACGATTACTTTCGTGTATTGTTCATACGAAATGCCTCAGTAAATATCGTGTATTTAGACACGGCACACCATATAATAAAATAAAAAATGGTATACGGCTACATCTTTTTTTTTTTATTTATTTTTTTATACATTCTAGATGACATTTAAAGTGTTTTTCATCTACATGAGTTTCCTCAAAATCCAAATGGAGATTGAGTTACAAATATGTGCCATTATTTAGGGTTTTTAGGTTTTATGTGTCCCGATCTTGCCAAAAATGGTTTACGGCTACCTCGTTTATTTTTTTAATTTTTTTCTACATTCTAAATGACATTTAAAGTGTTTTTCATCTACATGAGTTTCCTCAAAATCCAAATGGAGATTGAGTTACAAATATGTGCCATTATTTAGGGTTTTTAGGGTTTTATGTGTCCCGATCTTGCTAAAAATGGTATACGGCTACCTCATTTATTTATTTTTAATTTTTTTCTACATTCTAAATGACATTTAAAGTGTTTTTCATCTACATGAGTTTCCTCAAAATCCAAATGGAGATTGAGTTACAAATATGTGCCATTATTTAGGGTTTTTAGGGTTTTATGTGTCCCGATCTTGCCAAAAATGGTATACGGCTACCTCATTTATTTTTTTTTAATTTTTTTCTACATTCTAAATGACATTTAAAGTGTTTTTCATCTACATGAGTTTCCTCAAAATCCAAATGGAGATTGAGTTACAAATATGTGCCATTATTTAGGGTTTTTATGGTTTTATGTGTCCCGATCTTGCCAAAAATGGTATACGGCTACCTCATTTATTTATTTTTAATTTTTTTTTACATTCTAAATGACATTTAAAGTGTTTTTAATCTACATCACTTTCCTCAAAATCCAAATGGAGATTGAATTACAAATATTTGCCATTATTTAGGGTTTTTAGGGTTTTACGTGTCCCGATCTTGCCAAAAATGGTATACGGCTACCTCGTTTATTTTTTTTTAATTTTTTTCTACATTCTAGATGACATTTAAAGTGTTTTTCATCTACATCACTTTCCTCAAAATCCAAATGGAGATTGAGTTACAAATATTTGTCATTATTTAGGGTTTTTAGGGTTTTACGTGTCCCGATCTTGCCAAAAATGGTATACGGCTACCTCGTTTATTTTTTTAATTTTTTTCTACATTCTAGATGACATTTAAAGTGTTTTTCATCTACATCACTTTCCTCAAAATCCAAATGGAGATTGAATTACAAATATTTGCCATTGTTTAGGGTTTTTAGGGTTTTACGTGTCCCGATCTTGCCAAAAATGGTATACGGCTACCTCGTTTATTTTTTTTTAATTTTTTTCTACATTCTAGATGACATTTAAAGTGTTTTTCATCTACATCACTTTCCTCAAAATCCAAATGGAGATTGAGTTACAAATATTTGCCATTATTTAGGGTTTTTAGGGTTTTACGTGTCCCGATCTTGCCAAAAATGGTATACGGCTACCTCGTTTATTTTTTTTTAATTTTTTTCTACATTCTAAATGACATTTAAAGTGTTTTTCATCTACATGAGTTTCCTCCAAATAAATAAAGTGGTATCACTTAAATGTGATAGGTTATATGATATTGTATGATCCAATATGACGTTTGTTCCTTGTCATGTATAAGTGTATAAATTTTGCTCAATTAACAACACAATTCAATAATATAACATAGAATATGCGTATCATTAACATCGTGTCGCAAATCATCGAAGAACACCTTCATTATGATATGTCGTATGGATATACACGATATTAGGACATGATATCGTGTTGTTGTGTACGAAATTAATGACAGAGTAAATTTAAATTTCGTATAATTTCATACGACCTATTATTTAACCCAATTAGTTTATGTCGTGTAAAAGTACACGACATGAAGGCTTCTTGTCGTCCTTTCGAGCACGACAGACGAAGGGTAGTTTGGAAATTATTGGTGCCTTGTATATAACATGCCTTGTATATAGAATTCTCCAACAAATAAACTATTTTTTTCTTTCATTAACAAACGGTATAAATATAATTCTATATTTTTTCGGCCTTCTCTTTCTAACTCGGGAGAGCACCTCGACAAGAAATTAATTTCTTCCGTGACCTTTCTTTTCTCTCCCTTTTTTAAGACTCGGGAGCACACACTAATAGAGAATCGTTGCAGTCCAAATTCTGCAGCTATCGCTGTCCCGTTCCAAATCATGTCGATCAGGTAAAATGCTCATTACCCAACCCCTCCCATTTTAGTAGCTTCATGTGACCGTCTCAAAACAAAAATAAAAAAACCTTTTCAAAGAATCAAATACGATAGAAACGTGAAATCCCAATTGTTTTTAGTGCCCACTAGCTGTTCGATGAAATGCCTGAAAGATAATTTCAACTTTCGTTACAGAAAGTTGACGGCTGCAAGTTACTTAATTAAATAATGCCCAGAAGGGCCTCCATCAGGCAACATTACAGGCGTTGCAGCAACTTCCTCTGGAGTCAATCAGTCAAGTACACTGTATTACCTGTAATGTCTGTCTTCACATACCCAGGATGTGCACAATTAACAAGCATGTTTGGGAACTTCTTTGCAACAAGTCTTGTATACGAGTACATTGCTACTTTTGATACTTTTTAAGCAGATACTATTATAGGCCACCCTTTTGCTTGCAACTTATCCTCCTTGAAATCTTTAAGAAACCATTGAATTATCCCTTCTATTTTTTCTTCTATTAGACTGTCATGTTGTTCAGCTCTGCTTTTACTGTCTCGTCGTAGACTAACTGTAAAAATATGGGGCTGAGATATTTTGGTAAACATATTCCAACTTTGATCCAAGCTGATGAGTTTGAGATGTGATTGGTTTGGATGCAACTACTTGCCAGCATAGTTATTAAAAGCGCGCCTAGGCTCGCGCCTAGGCGCGCCTAGGCCCAGGGCGCAGCTTTAGAGCCTGGGGTGCGCCTAGGCTTCGGGCACAACAATTGACCGACAATTACATCTAATTAAACCTAATACGCGACTAATACACTTCCTCTCCTACGGCTCTCTCACGTACACGCACACGCAACATAAGTCCATAACTCTATATAAGAGAAGCGATTAGCCTGATCACTCTGGCGACCTCCAGCGAGTATTATTAGCTCTGACAGGTTCGTCACTCGGGCGCGCGCCCGCCTTGCGCCTTGCGACTAGGCTCCAGGCACACCTTCTGCGCCTTGGTGCGCCTTGCGCCTTTAATAACTATGCTTGCCAGGCATAACAGTTGACTAACCACACCAAGACTTATCAGCGAGGAGACAAAGCTCTGTTTTTTATGTTATTTTCTTTATACTGATTTCTTGATGGGAATGGATATTTTGTCTATGTTTATATGTCTGTAACAGGCCACATTTTCTCGTCCGGCAAATTGGCTTTACCATCTTCTAGAAGCCCACACACAACCTCACCTAACTTTCACTCTGAGTTCATCAGCATCACTAAGGATCTTTTCTCTCATAAAGATTGAGGTGTGTTATGGTAAGTATTTTTTTTCGATAAGGAAAGATGTTAAAGTACTGTGTGTCACCTTCGAGGACCATAATAGGAGTGCGAGGAATACTTTTGAGGGTAGAGATGTTAATAAAACTCAATCTTTGTCAACCCAAAACAACCACCAAGTGTTAGAGCTTAATATTTTGATTGTTGATGATCTGATTTGTACTAAAAAAGAATTGGTTTCTGTTTCTCGATAGGGACCCCACCCAATCCTTTCGTCCTTATTTCCCCTGTTTCTCTTTCAATGCAGTTGAAGGATTTCAACATCATATGTCCTAGAGTATTAAAGTTAACCAATCTGTAAATTATGATTAGTTTGTGAAGCGTCAGTATGACGAGCTTTGTTACCCTGGGAAATGCTAGGAATTACATCAATAAGTTGAATGGAACTAATCACACTCCGCAAGAAATTCCATATAACAATTACAGACAGATACAATAAAATATGATGATGATTTTATACATAGATCAAAATTCTGATGTCTGCATTTCCATGAAGAATTTGCCAGAAGGACCTCCATCTGGCAGCAAAGCCACCATAACAGGAGCTCTAGCACCTTCCTCAGGTGTCATGTTTCCCGTATTCGCTGTAATATCTGTTACCACGTAGCCAGGATGAACACAGTTGACAAGAAAATCAGGAAATTTTCTTGCTAAAAGTCTTGTGTAAGCATTAACGGCAATTTTTGACATTTTATAAGCAGACACTGTTAGTGGCCAACCATTAATCTGCAACTTATCGTCTTTGAAATCCTTCAGAAACCTCTGCAATATCACATCTATCTTCTTTTCTGTTAAGCTATCAAGAGTTTTCAACTCTTCTTTCACCTTTTCATTTGGGAGCACCTGAATAGAAGCACAAAGTAGTGAAATACTTGTTGGTTATGAAAACTGATACATACTCCGTATGCACGATTTTTTGAGTTTTGGTACCTTCAGTTGTCCATAATTGGAAGAGATGTTTACTATTCTTGGTGAATCTGATCGTTGTAGAAGATGAACAAGTGCTTCTGTTACTCCCTTAGTTCCATAATAGTTTGTTTTTAAACACCCATCAGCCATTTCGTAACCCTGCTCTATAATTCCAGTCAGTAAGTGTGCATTCTCGTCGGTCACCGCTGCCTGTACAAAAGAGTTTATCTTATAATGCAGTATATCAGCTGCATATAGGTTTATCTAAGTAAGCTCTTTTCCCGCTCTTTACATTATTATATGCTCCATCTTCTTTTTTTTTTTTCCAATTTTTGTAGATTGTAAATTGTAATTTAATCAAGAATAATAATGAGAGTTTAAATATAATTGTTACATAGAACCTTGATCCTGATCGACAGCATTTATATAACTTAAAATAGAAGATAATTATACAATGAAAATTGAACTAAACTAGAAATACTTACAAACCCTGCACCATCTTTGAATGCTAGAAAATTGTCACGATGAATAATGATTCCACCTTCTCCTGCATTATTAACCTGCAAGGGTATAGTTTATGAAATTAGGAAGCAGATTGTGTCAGGTCACAACATAGAAAAAGGTTGTCATGTTATCGCATATAATTATATATTATATATATATATATATATATATATATATATATATATATATATATATATATATATTTCTTACCAGAATATCAAGTTTCTTGAAGTTGGCCTGGATAAAATTTGCCAAGGAAGCAATGCTACTTGGATCCTTGACATCTAGCTGATGAAAAACCACATGTTTGAGTCCAGAAGCTCTAAGCTCCTCAACAGCCTCAGTTCCTTTATTTGCATCCATAGCAGTAAGTATGACTCGAATTCCTTTTGTTGCTAGTTGTCTACATATCTCCAGTCCTATTCCTTTGTTTCCCCCAGTGACAATAGCATACCTGAAATATACCGACCATATAAGGCTCCGTTTGTTTCAACGTAAAATGTTTTCCGGAAAAAGATTTCCTGTAAAATGTTTTCCGGAAATGAAGGTGTTTTCCGGAAAATGAAGATGTTTTTCCGGAAAATGAAGATGTTTTCCGGAAAATGAGATGAACATGTTTTCGGCTGTTTGGTAAGGAAAATGTTTTCCGAAAAATATTTTCATGTGTTTAATGAAAATATTTTTCGATAAAAACACAATTTGAGATAATTTGAACTAGTACATATTTCTTTTTGTAGAGCTGATGAGATGTGTTAATTTTCTTTTTTTCGGTTGAAATGGAGATCTTATTGGAGAAAATATTCTCAGTTTCTGATGGAGATCAAAATAGTGATTTATTTAGTTTTAATTTTAATTATTATTATGTATTTTCGGATTTATATTTAGTTAGATGATAAAGTCGTATTTTAGAGTAGATTTATGCAATATTGTGAGGTTTTATAGTTTATTTAGGTTAGTATATAGATTAGGGTTATTTTTAGAGGTGTTTAATTGACTTGATTTCCAAGTCTTAGGAGGAGTCCAATAAAAGCCAAGTTAATTGTAATTTCGAAAATTAGCTTTGATTAATAGAATTTGATATGGAGTGTTTACTCTTTATTTCCTAAAAAAGTGAATAAATTCCTTTTGGATGCCATTTTTTCGGTAAACGTGCGCGATTCAACGAGAATTGAAGATTCATTACTGGTAATCGTACACGATTCAACGGTAATTGATTTATCATTAAGTCTTCCACTACTAAGTCAGTTTCGTTGGAAGTTATCTGCAACAGAATCTGTATATTTGCTATGACCGTAATTAATTCAAGAAGAAAAGAAAAAAAAAATGGCAAAACGGAGTCAATATACAGCTGAAAGAAAAGAGTTAAATATTCGACGGAAATGATGAGATATTGGTACCTTTCTTGTGTTTTGGCAATGGCGTCTTCCATTTTCTTAAGAGAAGCCTGTAAAAATAGTCAAAAAGTACCTTCAATTCTACTTGTTTGATGAAAGCAGTGCTAGACTTAAATAGGAGCACCATGTCACGGACTTGTTCTCTTAGTCAAAGTGTGACAACCAGCTGGCTTATGTACTTGTTTATTCTTTGTTTCCAAGTGGGTATTGTGGTAAATTAAATCTAGACCTTTGGCGAATAATATCCCCTTTGTGATAATGGTTGAAGTGGACTAATTAGAAAGAAATGACATCTAAGGAGGAATCTAAAAGAGGTAGAGGATTTGGATTCGCCAACGGACAAGATTTTGTCATTCCCCCAGTTGGTGGATCAACAGTCGGAATTAATTTGTCCTTGTGTCCCTCACCTTAATACATCAAACACCAACCAACAACAAAATCACAAAATGAAATTAACATTTGATAATATCTTCACCATCTAAATTTTTAAAAAAAATCCAAAAAAACAACATTGAACTGATAAGAACTTATGTGACCACCTTACGTCTTGAGTAGTAGAGCCGTCAATTTGGGTTGGTTCCATCGAGCTAGCCCGCCCCTCTATGAAATAAGGGTGAGTTGGATTTTAAAACTAATAACTCAAATAAAAGTGGACAAATTCGGGCTGGCACATACGGGTGCGGGCCAAAATGGGTTCGGGGCGGGCCAGCCCACTATATTTTTTTGCCACAAAATGACGTCATTTTGTAGTGGAAATTATAGGGATATATCGACTTTGTGTACTCAATCAGTGAATCATGAAGTGAGAGATTCGAGAGAAGTAGAGAACAGAAACGGAGAAGCCCTAATGAGACGCCGCCGCTCTCGTCGTCGTCCATCGCCGGCGGTGCACTCCATCACGACCACCGATTCGTTGCCGTTGTTGTCTCCGATCCACACACATGTATCTCTCTATCTCTCTCCATTCTTATTGATATGAATTTTTATTTCTAGGATCATGATTTACCTGTGTTTGTTTGTAGCAATTTGCGTAAATTTTACTTTAGTTGATATGAATCTTGTTTACATAAGCTACAATGGTACGACCTCGAAGACTAAATCTGAAGTACACGAGGCCAGATATATTGAGAGGGAGTTCCAGATCTGAAAAATCCTCCGGATTTGGTGCGAATAAAGAAGAAAACGAAAGGAGGGAGAAGGAGGTTGGTGAGGCTGGCGAAGACTTGATGAATAACTGAGCCGGTTATTGATAATATGGCTGTCAGAGCTCGAGAATGTGTAGATCTTGAGAGATGATAGAAGGTCACCAGAGTTACGTGAGGAAATATGTAGATCCGGCCAGATCTACACATTCCGGCATAGAGAGAGACAAACGAGCAGAGAGGGGGAAATAGAGACACGTCCGACGGTGAGGACGCCAGAGTGTCGCTGGATTTGTCACCGGAGAAGAAGAGAGAGAGAAGGTGTAGAGAGAGATGAAAATGTGAGGCGGGAGGGAGAAAGGGGGTTAGTAGAGAGAAGGTGTAGAGTAGGGTTTATTTGAAATTTTGATCTGAAAAAACTCTTTGGGTCCGCTCCCGAATTTTTTAAGGAGAGAAAGGGAAGGGAAGGGAGGGGAGGGGGAGGAAATCATTGAACATTTCTTTCCTCCCATTTCCTCCCACACTTGGGAAGATTGAAAAGGGAGGAAATGAGCTTCCATTTCCTTCCCTTTCCCCCCTACAAAAAACTCAGGAGCACACCCTAGGGAGGAAATGAGCTCCCATTTCCTCCTTTTTCCTTCCCTTTCCTCCCAAAATAAAACTCTGGAGCAGACCCTTTATTTGTCTTACAGGATATTTCGTGTCCTTATTTATCTTATTCTTTTGGCAGGAGTGTTGTTTTGAAATTAACCCTTTAGTTTAGTCAATTGCATGTTGATCACTAATGGTGTGATCCCAAGTTTTAAAAATGGGGGAGAGTGAAGGAAAAGAAAGGAAATCTAAAATAATTTCCTTTATAATATTGTTTTCGAGATTTTTTAGAAAGAAATTGGAGGAATAGGAAAAAAAAATTGAGCATTTTCCTGCTACACAATACTCCCAATAGAGCGAGGAAAATGAAGGAAATGAAATATTATAAAAGAATTTTTTTTGATAAACCTATTTTGCCTATCAAATAAACTATTTTTTTCTTTCATTAACAAACAGTATAAATGTAATTCTATATTTTTTCGGCCTTCTCTTTCTAACTCGGGAGAGCACCTCGACAAGAAATTAATTTCTTCCGTGACCTTTCTTTTCTCTCCCTTTTTTTAAGACTCGGGAGCCCACACTAATAAAGAATCGTTGCAGTCCAAATTCTGCAGCTTTCGCTCTCCCGTTCCAAATCATGTCGATCAGGTAAAATGCTCATTACCCACCCCCTCCCATTTTAGTAGCTTCATGTGACCGTCTCAAAACAAAAATAAAAAAACCTTTTCAAAGAATCAAATACGATAGAAACGTGAAATCCCAATTGTTTTTAGTGCCCACTAGCTGTTCGATGAAATGCCTGAAAGATAATTTCAACTTTCGTTTCAGAAAGTTGACAGCTGCAAGTTACTTAAATAGTGCCCAGAAGGGCCTCCATCAGGCAACATTACAGGCGTTGCAGCAACTTCCTCTGGAGTCAATCAGTCAAGTACACTGTATTACCTGTAATGTCTGTCTTCACATACCCAGGATGTGCACAATTAACAAGAATGTTTGGGAACTTCTTTGCAACAAGTCTTGTATACGAGTACATTGCTACTTTTGATACTTTTTAAGCAGATACTATTATAGGCCACCCTTTTGCTTGCAACTTATCCTCCTTGAAATCTTTAAGAAACCATTGAATTATCCCTTCTATTTTTTCTTCTATTAGACTGTCATGTTGTTCAGCTCTGCTTTTACTGTCTCGTCGTAGACTAACTGTAAAAATATGGGGCTGAGATATTTTGGTAAACATATTCCAACTTTGATCCAAGCTGATGAGTTTGAGATGTGATTGGTTTGGATGCAACCACTTGCCAGGCATAACAGTTGACTAACCACACCAAGACTTATCAGCGAGGAGACAAAGCTCTGCTTTTTATGTTATTTTCTTTATACTGATTTCTTGATGGGAATGGATATTTTGTCTATGTTTATATGTCTGTAACAGGTCACATTTTCTCGTCCGGCAAATTGGCTTTACCATCTTCTAAAAGCCGACACACAACGTCACCTAATTTTCACTCTGAGTTCATCAGCATCACTAAGGATCTTTTCCGTCATAAAGATTGAGGTGTGTTATGGTAAGTATTTTTATTCGATAAGGAAAGATGTTAAAGTACTGTGTGTCACCTTTGAGGACCATAATAGGAGTACGAGGAATACTTTTGAGGGTAGAGATGTTAATAAAACTCAATCTTTGTCAACCCAAAACAACCACCAAGTGTTAGAGCTTAATATTTTGATTGTTGATGCTCTGATTTGTACTAAAAAAGAATTGGCTTCTGTTTCTCGATAGGGACCCCACCCAATCCTTTCGTCCTTCTTATTTCCCCTGTTTCTCTTTCAATGCAGTTGAAGGATTTCAACATCATATGTCCTAGAGTATTAAAGTTAACCAATCTGTAAATCATGATTAGTTTGTGAAGCGTCAAAATGACGAGCTTTGTTACCCTGGGAAATGCTAGGAATTACATCAATAAGTTGAATGGAACTAATCACACTCCGCAAGAAATTCCATATAACAATTACAGACAGATACAATAAAATATGATGATGATTTTGATATATGGATCAAAATTCTGATTCCTGCATTTCCATGAAAAATTTGCCAGAAGGACCTCCATCTGGCAGCAAAGCCACCATAACAGGAGCTCTAGCACCTTCCTCAGGTGTCAAGTATCCCGTATGCGCATTAATATCTGTTACCACGTAGCCAGGATGAACACAGTTGACAAGAAAATCAGGAAATTTTCTTGCTAAAAGTCTTGTGTAAGCATTAACGGCAATTTTTGACAGTTTATAAGCAGACACTGTTAGTGGCCAACCATTAATCTGCAACTTATCGTCTTTGAAATCCTTCAGAAACCTCTGCAATATCACATCTATCTTATTTTCTGTTAAGCTATCAAGAGTTTCCAACTCTTCTTTCACCTTTTCATTTGGGAGCACCTGAATAGAAACACAAAGTAGTGAAATACTTGTTGGTTATGAAAACTGATACATACTCCGTATGCACGATTTTTTGAGTTTTGGTACCTTCAGTTGTCCAATATTGGAAGAGATGTTTACTATTCTCGGTGAATCTGATCGTTGTAGAAGATGAACAAGTGCTTCTGTTACTCCCTTAGTTCCATAATAGTTTGTTTTTAAACAGCCATCAGCCATTTCGTAACTCTGGTCTATAATTCCAGGCAGTAGGTGTGCATTCTCGTCGGTCACCGCTGCCTGTACAAAAGAGTTTATCTTATAATGCAGTATATCAGCTGCATATAGGTTTATCTATGATAGTCTAAGTAAGCTCTTTTCCCGCTCTTTATATAACTTAAAATAGAAGATAATTATACAATGAAAATTGAACTAAACTAGAAATACTTACAAACGCTGCACCATCTTTGAATGCTCGAAAATTGTCACCATGAATAATGATTCCACTTTCTCCTGCATTATTAACCTGCAAGGGTATAGTTTATGAAATTAGTTGATTTGGAGTTGAAGTGTAAAACCTTCTTAGAATAGGGATTTTCCTATCAGATTGGAAAAAGAAATTTAGGAAGCAGATTGTGTCAGGTCACAACATAGAAAAAGGTTGTCATGTTATCGCAAATTATTGCATATAATTATATATATTTGAAAGTTTGTTGTATGCAACTATTTCTTTGCGAAAGAGGGAGTATGTATCTAAGTTCCCAGCACACACTGACCAGAATGACAGATTAGAGAGAAGGCATATAACTCACTGGTTGAGCTACGTAAAGGTTAATGGGGGGCATTTGCACCCAGATGATCAATGTTTTTTACTAGTGCAAATATTTTAGAAATGTAGGGGCTTTAGTGCAATTTACTAAAACATACCTCGTGTGTGTAAAGAAAAAAATACACAAAATTTTTCTTTACCCCCTTTTAATTATTTTTTTTTGCCCCCCTTTTAAATTTTCTAATTACTTGTTATTCTTACCAGAATATCAAGTTTCTTGAAGTTGGCCTCGATAAAATTTGCCAACGAAGCAATGCTACTTGGATCCTTCACATCTAGCTGATGAAAAACCACATCTTTGAGTCCAGAAGCTCTAAGCTCCTCAACAGCCTCAGTTCCTTTATTTGCATCCCTAGCGGTAAGTATGACTCGAATTCCTTTTGTTGCTAGTTGTCTACATATCTCCAGTCCTATTCCTTTGTTTCCCCCAGTGACAATAGCATACCTGAATATACAGACCATATAAGTAGTAGAACTAGTACATACTCCCTCCGTCCCAGCGCAATTGAGACTTTTAGTCAAATTGAAAAAACTTTGACCAAATCATTTATATAAAAAATAATGATTCTAATAAAAATATAAAAATTATTATTGTATCACGATTGATAATACTTTCAATAACAATTTTTAGATTTTTATTAGGATCATTATTTTTTATATAAATTAGTGGTCAAAGTTACATCAAATTTGACTAAAAGTATCAATTGCGCTGGGACGGAGGGAGTATTTCTTTTTGTAGAGCTGATGAGATGTGTTAATTTTCTTTTTTTTTCGGTTGAAATGGAGATCTTAATGGAGAAAATATTCTCAGTTTCGTTGGAAGTTATCTGCAACAGAATCTGTAAATTTGCTATGACTGTAATTAATTCAAGCAGAAAAGAAAAAAATGGCAATGGAGTCAAGCAACGCCATACAGCTGAAAGAAAAGAGTTAAATATCCGACGGAAATGATGAGGTATTGGTACCTTTCTTCTGTTTTGGCAATGGCGTCTTCCATTTTCTTAAGAGAACCCTGTAAAAATAGTCAAAAGTGATTTTGCTGTTCAAGAAACTACCTTCAATTCTACTTGTTAGATGAAAGCAGTGCTAGACAGCCTAGACTTAAATAGGAGCACCAGCTGGCTTATCTACTTGTTTATTCTTTGTTTCCAAGTGGGTATTGCGGTGGGATTCGTAACTATGCAGCCTAAGAGGAATCCAATCCTCTACCTCTTTTGGTCCCTCCTTGTCTCATCGACAGGGTTCACCCATTTGTGGGAAATTAAATCTAGACCGTTGGCGATTAATATCCCCTTTGTGATAATGGATGAAGTGGACTAATTAGAAAAAAACGACATCTAAGGAGGAATCAAAAAGAGGTAGAGGATTTGGATTCACAAAGGAGATGCTGCTCCGCTGCAACGGACAAGATTTTGTCATTCCCCAGTTGGTGGATCAACTGCCGGAGATCTGTCCTTGTGTCCCTCACCTTAAATCAAATTAATCCTGACCGTTGATCCACCAAGAGGAAGATGTGATGAAGTCTTGTCCATAGGCTGGAGGGGAGTAGCCTTTTCTCTGCTGCAGCAGTCTCTTGTCCATTGCCAATGCTCATATATTTTAAAATTATCAGCAATATTAAAATGTGCCATGTATCTTAATGCAATCAATACTCAATAAATGGCATGGATGACATTGCATTACTGAAGATTGCATTAGATCTTATGGTAAATTATTTTATTCATACCTTTATATCTATTATTGCCACATTTTTATTAGTTTTATACTAAGTTATGTGGAAGTCATTATCATAGTTGTTTGTAATGAAGGGATGCTTTTTTTTACTTCTATTTTGTTTTTCATATTTAATTTACTCTAGTGTCTGTGCACTTGGCTAATTTAGGTGATCTTAGACAAGGCTTTGTACCAGCTCACGTCCTTCCAGTTCTGAAATTTGATGAACTAAGCAATTAATTGAAATTTGTTACTTTTCATTTAGGATCAAATAGGCATCCAAAATTGCTGACATCCTTTCAGCCTTTCTTACATTAAGCTAGACCATATATTTATCAAAAGTTCCAGGTAAAAATTAAGGAGGCAAGAGGCCATCTGGAACCTGTCTGACCACAAGGCTGGGTGTGGGAACTGGCTAGTTAGGTCTTACTCCCTCCGTCCCAAAATGAATGTCCAAAACATTTTCAAATTCAAGAGCAAATTTGAAAACTTTTTGTACATTCATTTTGGGACAGAGTTAGTATCTAGGTACATGTTTTAACTAGACACCAGAATAGACAACCAAGGATTTACTTCTGCAGCTTGTGCTGTAGTAAGCACTGAAGTCACAAGTATTCTACAAAGTAAACTGTCTAATTTTCTCTGATTTTGAATCTTTGATATCCTGGTCAAGAAACTGTAGCTACATCACTGATGTGATTGTGAAAAAGAGATTTGGGCCCAGCCAAATAATATGAGGCCCAATACGGCAATTATGGATTAAAGATCATGATAATGGGCCCAAGTTATATAAGGGCGATCAGCGACTTCTCTAAGTGTATGGGCGGGAAACAAGGCCCGGCGAGAAGTCCGTTAGAGCCCATCACTGTACGAAAATGGTATAATCTCAAGGCGGACATCCCGCATTGGTATGTTCTTATCAACGACAACCAAGGGTTGTCGCCTTGTCATGGTTGCCGCCTATAGGCGACATATGGATTAAAAGCTACAGTTCGGCAGCGGTTAAAGTCGTTATGTTTGGGGCCCACGAAATCTATTGTGAGGATGAGCTATTTGTGTGGTAAAAGTTGGCGTCTCCACTTGCTGATAGGGTGCCCATGCACACCTAATTGATGATCGACACGTGTCCAAGAGCATGTGACTTGCACATGACCTAAAGGAGTATATAAACAACATGAAAAAATGGGATTTGGTGAGTGCTAAGTACATTTTCTGCAGTTATATTCTACCCGTTTCCATTGATACTTTTCTTTGTTTACAAGATCTTGCACTGACTCTCACGCCGGAGGGGTAACGTCGGAGACGCCCCCGACCTAGTTTACGTGTGGTGCATGTGTAGGAGACAAACGGAGAAGTAGCCGGTGTATCCATAGTCCACTCCCTCATTCAACGCGGTGCAACTCATTTTTTCGACTGATTTTCTCTTTTCCGTTTGGATCGTTTAGCCTGTTCTTGTTTGTACTATTGTTAGTGAAACCAGATAACTATATCAAAATGGTTCATGATAAAGTAACCCCTTCTAAAACCATACCAAACCTGCCGTTGACAACGCCGAACCTACGAAGTGAAGCTCATGTGCCTACTGGATCTGATTTGGATGGTAGTGTGCATTCGACTGATACGGAGTCTACGGTGAGGCGAAGAAGGGCGCGGGAAGATAAGGAGCGAGATGAGGTGAGAGGGGTGAGATATGTCAGGCAAGAACCTTTGCCCCTCACTCACAGACGATGAAGTTAGGGCCGAATTTGAAGATTGATAATAAAGATAGGATTGAGTTTGTGAAGGAGGGAAAGGAGGGAACCGGGAGAGGTCGCGGCGAAACCAAGGTTGAAGAGGTGGTGGTCGTAGAGGAGGCCGTGGGCCAAGGAAGATTGTGAAATTCGCCAAGTTAAACACCAGACCAAGCGAGATTCTGAAAAGGGTACATTTACCAGCGACTTTCCCCATGCCAGTGTCAGGAGCTGCATTAAGAGATCAGAACAGTTTTTGCGAGTATCATCAAGCGAAGGGACATGCTACAGATGATTGTTATAATTTGATGAGAGGAACTCAGATGAATATTGATGGTGGCGAGTTGACAGAATACCTGAAAAAGGATGGAGGGCAAGTAGCGCGAGAAGAAAGAAACTTGATCGACGTTATTCAAGATCCAACCCCGAGCATCTCTCATCTTTGACAACCAAATTATGACATTGTCGCACAGCTTTAATATTCTAGAGTACCCGCCGAATGAAGATAGAGTGATAAGTTTTTCAAGGCGAGAATTGGCGGTAACAGCAAGTCATGGAAGCTAGCCTGTTGTGATAACTATTTATCCGGGAAACAACATTGTCCAGCGGGTGCTAGTGGACTCTGGAGCAAGTCGCAACATTCTGTATTATAAGGCCTTCAAAAGAATGAATTACACTGAGGCAAACTTGATCCCCTACAACGGTTTTCTAGAAGGTTTTATAAACCATACGGTGAGAGTGAAGGGGACAATTACATTGGCTGTTGAGATTGGGGAAGGGAGATTGGCGAGAACTCATACGGTGGAATTCATGGTAATTGACTTGGTCTCTCCCTACAATGCTATAGTTGGAATCCCGTTTATGCAAAGTTTTAAGATGGTGATATCTATTCCCCATCAAAGAGTGAAGTACCCCACCCTCAATGACATTGGGTGTTTGAAAAGTGAAGCTATCATGGTTATCAGAAAGAAGAGAGAAATGCAAAAGGGAAAGGCGGCAAGCACCAGCTCATTAACGACCAAATCTGCAGTTCGCCCATTGCGCATTAATATGATTGTCGCTAATGATGAGGAGATGGCAGTGTCAAGTGTCAGGAGCTGCATTAAGGGATCAGAACAGTTTTTGCGAGTATCATGCTACGGATGATTGTTATAATTTGATGAGAGGAACTCAGATGAATATTGATGGTGGCGAGTTGACAGAATACCTGGAAAAGGATGGAGGGCAAGTAGCGCGAGAAGAAAGAAACTTGATCGACGTTATTCAAGATCCAATCCCGAGCATCTCTCATCTTTGACAACCAAATTATGACATTGTCGCACAGCTTTAATATTCTAGAGTACCCGCCAAATGAAGATAGAGTGATAAGTTTTTCAAGGCGAGAATTGGCGGTAACAGCAAGTCATGGAAGCTAGCTTGTTGTGATAACTATTTATCCGGGAAACAACATTGTCCAGCGGGTGCTAGTGGACTCTGGAGCAAGTCGCAACATTTTGTATTATAAGGCCTTCAAAAGAATGAATTACACTGAGGCAAACTTGATCCCCTACAACGGTTTTCTAGAAGGTTTTACAAACCATACGGTGAGAGTGAAGGGGACAATTACATTGGCTGTTGAGATTGGGGAAGGGAGATTGGCGAGAACTCATACGGTGGAATTCATGGTAATTGACTTGGTCTCTCCCTACAATGCTATAGTTGGAATCCCGTTTATGCAAAGTTTTGAGATGGTGATATCTATTCCCCATCAAAGAGTGAAGTACCCCACCCTCAATGACATTGGGTGTTTGAAAAGTGAAGCTATCATGGTTATCAAGAAAGAAGAGAGAAATGCATGAGGGAAAGGCGGCAAGCACCAGCTCATTAACGACCAAATCTGCAGTTCGCCCATTGCGCATTAATATGATTGCCGCTAATGATGAGGAGATGGATTGGGAGGTAACATAAAGTATGATGAATAACACAACAATCATTACAGTGGCAACAACTGTGTTTTCCAAAGATGGAGAGATGGGGAAAGATGAGGTGCGAGAAGTTGAGGAAGAGATGAGGGAACAAGAAGCCGCCGACGAGATTAATCTTTCGTTGGAGATAGTTAGCGTGAACTCAACATTGAGCCGTGTGAGGGCTGTTAGACTTGTATAGATGAAGGAGCCTGAGATAGTGGAAATTGAGGAAGATGAGGAGTGTGAAGAGATTGAGGTTGAAACTATAGATGGGCAGCCAACGGGAAATGTCTTTTCGTTAAAAAGCGAGAAGGTTCCCTCCAAGGATAAGAAAAGGAAGAGAATTGAAACTAATAGCAGTTTCCCTAAGCAGAAAATTAAAATCAGGAAGCAGCTAGCAGAGGATGAGCGAAAACGGTTGGTTGCATTCTAAAGGAAAGCTTGGATGTGTTTGCTTGGCAGCCTGAAGACACGAGGGGAATAGATGAGAATGTCGCCATGCACTGACTCAACGTGGATCAGAATATAGAGCCGTTCAAACAGAAAGGTATTTGTCGGCGAAAAAAGAGAAGGCAGTTATGGAGGAGGTGGAGAAATTATTGAAAGCGGGAATCATTGATAAAATTCAGTATGCCATTTGGTTGGCTTGCCCAGTTATGGTGTTGAAAGCAAACAAGAAATGAAGGATGTGCATAGATTTCACGGACCTGAATATGGCATGCCCCAAGGATTGTTATCCTTTGCCAAAAAATTGATAAGTTGGTGCATTCCATTGCAGGGCACAAAGTATTTAGCTTCATTGATGCTTACTCGGGCTACCACCAGATTAAGATGGCGGAGGAGGATAAAGCGAAAATCGCGTTCAGAACACCTAAAGGAAATTTTTGCTACAAAATGATGCCGTTTGGCTTGAAAAACACTGGGGCAACATACCAGCGTAGTGTATGGGGAACGAGGTGTTCAAGTCGCAGATTGGGAGGAACGGAAGCTTACATTGATGACATGGTGATAAAAAGCAAGGATAGCGACCACTTGGAGGATCTCGCTGAAGCCTTTTACGGTCTAAGAAAAAATTCGATGAAGCTGAATCCCAGCAAGTGCACTTTTGGAGTTACATCGGGAAAATTTTTGGGTTTTTTGATGAACAGAAGAAGAGGAATAGAGGCCAATCCCGAGAAGATACAGGCCTTACTTGATATGTCGCCACCAAAGACAATTCGATAAATTCAACGTTTAAATGGAAGAATCATTGCCTTGGGACGCTTCATTTCTAGATTAGCTGAAAGGTGTCTGCCATTTTTCAAAGTCTTGAAGGGCGGACAGAAGTTTTCAGGGAGTGAAGAGTGTAATGAAGCCTTCGAGCAAATGAAGAATTATTTGGGGAAGCCGCCATTGTTATGTAGCCTAGTTGAGGGCGATGAGTTATTGGTGTATTTAGCACCGTCTGATTATGGGGTTGCCACAGTTTTGGTGAAGGAGGAAGGGAATATTCAAAAGCCGGTGTACTACGTTTCCAAAGCGTTAAGTGAAGTAGAGGCGAGATATTTTAATGCAGAGAAGTTGGCGTATGCTTTGGTGATTGCTGCCAGAAAGCTAAGGGCCTATTTCGCTTCACACACAATAACAGTTTTATCTGATGCCCCATTAAGGAAGATTCTACAGCATTAAGGAAGATTCTACAGCAGCCAGATACGGCGGGAAGGTTATTGAAGTGGTTTATTGAATTGACTGAATTTGACATCAAATACGAATCTCGCAACGCAGGCATTGGCAGATTTTATTGTTGAGACCTCTTTCACAAAATCGCAGGCAGAGTTGGCTGAAGCGGCAATTAAGGGTAGGGTACCCAAGAAAGTGGTGCCCGGTCTGATTGAAGCAAAGGAGAAACCGCCAAATTGTTGGAGCTTACATGTGGATGGATCTTCAGCAAAAGATAAAGGAGGAGCGGGAATCATGCTAGTGTCGCCGGAGGAGGATTGCAAATATGAGAAATCATTGAGATTTAAATTTCTTGCTTCAAACAACCAAGCTGAATATGAAGCTTTGATAGCGGGAATCGAGTTGGCCAGAGACATAGGTTTGACGAAGATTGTGATCCATTCAGACTCCCAGTTAATTGTGAATCAAGTAAAGGGAGAATATGGAGTGATGCATCCTGTTTTGGTGAAGTATTGTGACATGGCTAGAAATATTTTGAAGAACTTCGAGTTTTGAGAGTTGGTACAAATTGACAGATCTGAAAACACAAGAGCTGATATACTAAGTAAATCCGCGGGAGACAGTGCGCAAAACTCGTCGGATGAACTGATGATAGAGTATGTAGAAATGCCAGCAATCAACAGGCCGATTATCATGGAGATAGAAGAAGCTGAGAAGAGTTGGGTAAGTGAAATGAAGGAATTCCTAAAAAAGGAAGAATTGCCGCTGGATGAAGACAAAGCCAAGCTGATCAAGAAAACCTCGGCGAGATTCACTATTCAAGACGGAATTCTTTACAGGAGATCATTTTCAAAGCCATTGATGAGAAGTGTTGAGCCCAGTTTGGTGGAAAAAGTTTTATTTGAAATCCATGAAGGAGTATGTGGAGGTCATCCCGGGGCGAGAACTCTGGCTGATAAAATTTTGTTTCATGGGTATTTTTGGCCGACATTGAGGCGGGATGCTGAAGATTATATGAGGAAATGCGACAAGTGTCAGAGGCAGAGGCATGGAAACATCCCCAGGCTGCCGACAACAGATCAGACCCCAATAGTGGCAACATGGTCATTCAACATGTGGGGAATTGACTTGATTGGGCCTTTTCCTAAAGCCAGGGTGGATGCCAGTATGTAGCAGCGGTTATCGTGGATTATTTTACAAAGTGAACAAAAGCTAAGGCGTTGGCGACAATCGCTGAAGACAACGTAATCAAGTTTGTGCAGGAAAACATATGGTGCAGATATGGACTCCCAAGGGCAATCATATCAGACCATGGGACTCATTTTGGAAAGAAATTTTCAACATAATGTGCGAGATTGAATGTCAAACATTAGAAGTCAGCGGTTTACAGCCCTCAATGTAATGTGCAGGCAGAGGCGGCAAACAAGCAAATAATTGCCTCCTTATGCAAGAATTTGGATGGAAGGGGTGGCACATGGTTAGAAGAGTTATCAACTGCTCTGTGGTATATGAGAACAACCGTGAATTGTTCAACAGTAGAGACCGCTTTTGCGGTCACCTACGGCTCGGAAGCAATGGCGCCCGCGGAAATGGCTCTACCAACTTATAGAGTCACGTATTATGATGAAGTCAGAAATGAGAAAAGGCGCTGTAATGATCTCGATCTGTGCGACGAAAAGAGAACGAATGCGAGAATGAGAATAATTAATAACAAGCAAAAGAAGAAGGCACAACATGATAAGAGGGTCGACAAGAGATCATTCAACGTGGGAGATTGGGTCCTTGGGAGCATGGAAGCAACCAGACCAAAACCTGAATTCTCAATGCTTGACGAAAAATGGGAGGGTCCTTTCCAGGTTGCCAAAATCATTAGAGAGGGAACTTATCAGCTAAGGAAGAAAGATGGAGAAAAGCTAAAAAATGCATGGAGCGTGGATCATTTAATGCGGTATTATCAATAGATTGTCGCTCGTTCAATCGTTTTTCAATGTTTTGTTTGTCGCTTATTCTAGAACGATGAAAGTTATGTGAAATTTGGTATTCTAGAATAGTATATTTTATCATGATGCGGAAACAAAGATCAATGCAATTTCTTGACCTGATGTTTTCACAAGGCTTGTCAAATTTTAATTTTGAGTTAATTTTTTATTGCATGGAATGACAAATGTACGATCGGTGCAAACGAAACATGGATATCACACACAAGTGGAAGGACCCAAAGATGAAAATGGCCAAGGGAGGTTGCCGCCCTAGTAGGCACCCCCAAAGATGAAAATGGCAAAGGGAGGTTGCCGCCCTAGTAGGCACCCCCAAAAAATGAAAATGGCCAAGGGAGGTTGCCGCCCTAGTAGGCACCCCCAAAGATGAAAAAGGCCAAGGGAGATTGCTGCCCTAGTAGGCACCCCCAAATATGAGAAAGGCCAAGAGAGGTTGCGACCCTAGTAGGCACCCCCAAAGAATGAAAGATAAAGGGAGGTTGCCGCCCTAGTAGGCACCTCCATAATATGATGAAAGAAAAGGAAAAAAAGGTCGCTGCAAAGATAGAGAAGGCAAGGATGCGAGAAATGTTACTAAGGAGTAAGGCTGCCTAAAAACAAGTCTCACTCTTTTGAAGGGAGTAGTATGTATGTGGAAATAAAGATTGTAAAGAGGATCTTTGATAAATTATCAAATCAAAATAAACAGGTGACATACAAGATAAACATTCAAAGCAGATTAAAGAAAGCAAAACATCAACAGTACAGAATGAAAATGTTCACAAGTTGAAATCAAAGTTATGTCGCAAACAGCGACAAACAAATTACAGGAAATAGCTAAGTAAATTGTTTAAGTAAAAACCCAAGACAAATGTTGACATGTTCAAGGAAAGTTCCTAAGGGGGAGTGGGCTGGTTCTCGCGTTGTGCAGTCAAGGAAGTTCGGGCAATCTTCTTGGCGTCAGCAAGCGCCTTATTCTTCTCTTCTATTAGATCAACCCACATAGTCAAGGCATCATTGTCAGCAGCAGAAGGAGCCTCCCAAACTGGTTTACCCAATAGTTGGTCTTCAGCAGCTAAGACTTTGAGCTCATCTTCTTCATAAGGAACCAAACTATGGCCCAGGCAGCAAAAGTCACTATAAATGGGCTCAGATCCCCACTTTGCAATCAGCTCTGGATTGATGGCTAGAATCTCGCTGGAACTTGTCGCCGCCGCATGCATGGCATGAATGAGAGCCTTATCGTAAAGCTCCATAGATTCGTTTTCAGCCTTGACTTTGGCATCAGCAACATCTTTTTGAAGTTGAGCAATCAAAGCCGTATTTTGAGCATTCTCAGCTTCTAGCCTCCTGTTTTTCTCTTCCGAGCCCAGCTTCAAGGCCCCTATATCACTGCTGAGTTCTTGTTCAGTCTGTTCAAAAGCTTTGACACTTTCATCAACCTTTGCTTTGTCAGCCTGGACATCGGCTAAGTCTTGTTCCCGCTGGAGGCACCTTTTCTTGTACTTCTCCTTCTCAGCAAAAGCCCGTCGGCGAGATTTGTCACATGACTCCAATTCAGAAGTCAGTGTTTGGCACTTGTTTCTCAGGCCAAAGAGAGTACTTGAAATCTGTTTGAAAGAAATAAAGTTAGAAAAGGAAATGAATCAATCAAGCTAGAAACTCAGCAAGAAACAGTGAACTTACTCCATAAAGCTGCAGGCAGCATAGTTAAGAGAGAGATCTACGTCTTGCTTTTCGATCTCGGCGACTTGTTGTCTGTCGCTAGAGCGCTGGATGATCCCGCCCCCAATCATGCTATAGTTTGGGTCGCGGGAATGGATGTCAAAATCAGTCAAAGCAGGAGCTCTAGCAATCTCCTTGCTCAGCTCAAAAATGCCATCTTCATCGGAAGGCATTTGGAAGCCTTCTTGAAGCCAGCTAGCGACCTTGTCGCTCGACTCCTTAATCTCAGCAGTTTCTTCCCCGCAGACAAACTTTGTGGGGGATCAGAGGCACGAGCCCGTTTGGAAGGGCGATAATCAGCTTCTTTACTCAGACTTGCTTCAGCAAGGTCAGTGGTTTGGGTATCATCGAAGGCGACATCTTGCCCCTGTTCTTGGTTTTCTTCTTCTTCGGTCTCTTCTTCATCTTCATCCTTGAGTCTATGCGATGAACGCCGTGTAGGAGTCTTAGATTTCCTGGTCTTCTTGGAATGACCAGCGGCTTTCTCAGCGACAACAGTGGCTTTTTCAAGCGCAATGGCTTCCGCTTCATCTCCATGGAGGGAAATGGGAATGTCAAGTTCTGGATGCTTGAGCAGACTGGCCTGCCTGGCCTCAGCTAGCCTTTTGCGGCGACCATCAGTGCCGGAGAACGCTTCTCGCCTTTCAGAAAGGTCAATGGATCTGAATTCTGCAAGCAAAGTGTTAAAACAGTTAATGAAGGAAAAATTGAAAAGAACAAGTCAAAAACAAGTTTAAAGGCGAGAAACATAATATAGACATTAAACATGGTGTTGCAACAGTGACTTTCCTGTTTGCAAGGCTCACATTCTGAGGCAAAGCAGTTTCCGAGTGGATCTCCCAATCGGAATAAGTGATAGTATAGATGATGGTGGCGCGAGATTCATCCCTTGGGAATGTGAAATCTGGAAGTCCAACTTTCCACTGTATAGAGGGGCGGGAAAGGATTTCCCTCCAAGAAAACAAGGCCATGCCGCCATCTTGGGCGTTCTATCCTTGAGACGGTTGTCGCCTGAAACTATGGCTTTCCTAGTTTCGATTTTGGTAATAATCTCTCTAAGGTTGCTAGAGTGGTTCCAACCCACGCGAGAAGTAATGAAAATGGGTTTAGATTGCCAATTATGGACTTTTCGAGGGAGAGGAGTTAGGATCTTGGGTTTTTTATACTTTATGGCTAAACGGTTCTGGACATCCCCATCTCGCTTGGATACGGCTGTGTAACCTTCAAATAAATGTACAAGTAAGGAAATTGTGGGTTTTTGCCTAAGAGCTCTACAAATGACCAAGTAACTGGTAAGGATGCGTATGGCATTTGGGTGAAGGTCAACTACGGCGGCTTGGGCTTTGTGCATGACCGCACACATGTGAAAGAGTCAATGGGAATTCTAAGTCCAACTTCTAGTTGGGAAGGATATGTGACAACCCCATCCATTCTTTGTCGCATAGCGGCAAGTGACAAGTCGCCCATATAAGGCTCGATATGATAGAAGTTGTGGTTTATCCCATACTTAACATGTAAGGGAGTTTGAAATTCTAAAGAGGAAGAGATACTTGTTTCTGCGACAATGGAGGATGGAATATCGGGGGAAGCTTGGTGCTTTGAAGAAGTTTCAGCGACTAAGGTATCAGAAACGTCATGACTTGATGCAGAGTCCGAGGAAGACATGTCGCTAAGTTCGCTGGAAGAAGAGAGAACCTGTTTATAGAAGCGACGACTACGTAAATGGTATAATCTCAAGGCCCGACGCCCATCATTGTATAATCTTAAGTTAGATAAGGTCGATTGGCGACTTCTTTAAGTGTATGGGCGGGAAACAAGGCCCGACGCCCATCATTGTACGAAAATGGTATAATCTCAAGGCGGACATCCCGCATTGGTATGTTCTTATCAGCGACTACCAAGGGTTGTCGCCTTGTCATGGTTGCCGCCTATAGGCGACATGGATTAAAAGCTACGGTTCGGAAGCGGTTAAAGTCGTTATGTTTGGGATCCGCGGAATCTATTGTGATGATGAGCTATCTATCAGGTAAAAGTTGGCGTCTCCACTAGCTGATAGGGTGCCCTGCATACCTAATGGATGATCGACACGTGTCCAAGAGCATGTGACTTGCACATGACCTATAAGAGTATATAAACAACATGAAAAAATGGGATTTGGTGAGTTCTAAGTACATTTTCTGCAGTTATATTCTACTAGTTTCCATTGATACTTTTCTTTGTTTACAAGATCTTGCACTGACTCTCACGCCGGAGACGCCCTCGGCCTAGTTTACGTGTGGTGCATGTGCAAGAGACAAACGGAAAAGTAGCCGGTGTATCCATAGTCCAGTCCCTCATTCAGCCCGGTGCAACTCATTTTTCTGTGATTGGTAAACATATTCCAACTTTGATCCAAGCTGATGAGTTTGAGATGTGATTGGTTAGGATGCAACCACTTGCCAGGCATAACAGTTGACTAACCACACCAAGACTTATCAGCGAGGAGACAAAGCCGGGTTTCTCTTGGTTCTAGCATTGCTCTTGTTTACAATACTCAAGCATGATGGTTTGTAGATATAGTGTGTATGTGTGTGTTTACGATAGCTGCCCATAACCAATATATATATTCACAATTCTTGGGGAGTTGGAACGTTGAAGGAGCACCTCAGTAACTCTTTTTTGTTCCGTCATATTCTGTCTTTAAACATTCTTCTGCCAGTTCATAGTTTTGCTCAATAATTCCAGTCAGCAAGTGGGCATTCTTATCAATATCTATTGTCTGTGCACACAAAATGCTTTTTAGTGGCACGCGGGGTCTTAGCCTGATGGTTAGAATTCATGGCTTCCAACCTGGAGGTCATGGGTTCGATTCCCCCACCAGTGGTTAGAGGGAATGACATTGCCCTCCCTAGCATAGCTAGGCGCCTCTGTGAAGTGCATCAAGGGGGGAGCGGTGAAATGTGTTGATCCCCTTCTTTTAAATAAGGAGAAAAAAAAAATGCTTTTTAGTGGACAGCCAGAAGTTGAAACACGTAGTGATTTTTGCCAAAGTTTTGACACAAATGTTACTTTTAGTTTTAGACATATAATGAGAAACTATAAATTTATGACCTCACAACTGATACATTCCAATGTAGTTGGTGCTAGGATTGAATGCACATACAGAATACATTAACAACATTATCCCAGTGTTGCAAAGGCTCCCACCTACGGTGGGGTAAGGGGGTCGGATGTATGCGGCGGTCTTGCCTCAGTATTAAAGCATAGAAAGTCTGTTTTCAGATGACCCACGATGAAAATTGCGTCGAAAATTGCGTGGACTGTCTGCTGCTTCAAAACAAAACAAAGAAGTGTTGACAGTTTAGTGAGCCATTTTCCTTTATTCCATCATATTCCCAAGCCAAAAATAGTGAGTGAGTCTTTGGCTCCATCGGAAATGATGTACTTATGCGCGTACAGAATGTTGTTATAAAATACTTACGAATCCCTTTCAAACTTTGAATGCTCTAAATGCATCGTTATCAATAATGCATCCACTTTCTGCTGCATTATTCACCTGCAGAGAGTTCCTTATTTATGATAAAGAGCAGACATAATGGAGTTTGATAGTGAAATTAAAATGAAAAGGGAACCGTTTTGATGAAGGAAAAATCTCATGAATTTCTCACTAGAATGTCAAGTTTTGTTTAGTTTGTTTCTAGAAATTTTGTGAAATTAGCAATGTTGGCAGGATCTGTCACATCCAGTAGATGAAAAATGACATTTGAAGCTCTAAACAGTTGAAGTTTCTGAACTGCTTGAATACCCCTCTCCTCATTTCTAGCAGTTAGTATGACTCTAATTCCATTGGATGCTAACTTGGAACATATCTCAAATCCAATCCCTTTGTTTCCTTCGGTGACGACAACACACATGTAGCCAAAGCAAAGTACTACACTGATGGAACTAGTTTGGCCGAAGACCCAAAAGAATGGCTAAATAGCGTGACAATCGCCATCTTCACGCCTCAGAAATAAGATGTAAATAAAGAAGATTTATATCTATTTCATGCTATACCTAGTAAGATGAATATCAAGAGATGAAACTACCTTTCTTCTGTTTGGTGATAGTGCCTTCCATTGCTGAAGAAAAACTTGTGAACTGTGTCGTATTATGTTGATAAATCAATAAAATGATGATAATCCAGACTTTTTTTTCTCTATATATCTTCTTCTAAAGATTTCTCTCTCTAGATTTAACTGCTATCTTATGCCGTTATGCTGAAATGTAGATGGTCTTATTTCTTGACAGGGTGATCCTTCTGACTATTTTTCCTTTTCCCACTTTGATTGTCTGGACAAAAAAGGTTAGTCTTTTCTTAGGACTTTGTTTCTTCGGCAAAAATGATCATCACTTAAACTGATATATGGGTGCTTTTTATGTTATTTTCTTTATACTGATTTCTTGATGGGAATGGATATTTTGTCTATGTTTATATGTCTGTTACAGGCCACATTTTCTCGTCCGGCAAATTGGCTTTACCATCTTCTAGAAGCCCACACACAACCTCACCTAACTTTCACTCTGAGTTCATCAGCGTCACTAAGGATCTTTTCCGTCATAAAGATTGAGGTGTGTTATGGTAAGTATTTTTATTCGAAAAGGAAAGATGTTAAAGTGCTGTGTGTCACCTTCGAGGACCATAATAGGAGTGCGAGGAATACTTTTGAGAGTAGAGATGTTAATAAAACTCAATCTTTGTCAACCCAAAACAACCACCAAGTGTTAGAGCTTAATATTTTGATTGTTGATGCTCTGATTTGTACTAAAAAAGAATTGGTTTCTGTTTCTCTATAGTGACTCCACCCAATCCTTTCGTCCTTCTTATTTTCCCTGTTTCTCTTTCAATGCAGTTGAAGGATTTCAACATCATATGTCCTAGAGTATTAAAGTTAACCAATCTGTAAATCATGATTAGTTTGTGAAGCGTCAAAATGACGAGCTTTGTTACCCTGGGAAATGCTAGGAATTACATCAATAAGTTGAATGGAACTAATAACACTCCGCAAGAAATTCCATATAACAATTACAGACAGATACAATAAAATATGATGATGATTTTGATACATAGATCAAAATTCTGATGCCTGCATTTCCATGAAGAATTTGCCAGAAGGACCTCCATCTGGCAGCAAAGCCACCATAACAGGAGCTCTAGCACCTTCCTCAGGTGTCATGTATCCCGTATTCGCTGTAATATCTGTTACCACGTAGCCAGGATGAACACAGTTGACAAGAAAATCAGGAAATTTTCTTGCTAAAAGTCTTGTGTAAGCATTAACGGCAATTTTTGACAGTTTATAAGCAGACACTGTTAGTGGCCAACCATTAATCTGCAACTTATCGCCTTTGAAATCCTTCAGAAACCTCTGCAATATCACATCTATCTTATTTTCTGTTAAGCTATCAAGAGTTTCCAACTCTTCTTTCACCTTTTCATTTGGGAGCACCTGAATAGAAACACAAAGTAGTGAAATACTTGTTGGTTATGAAAACTGATACATACTCCGTATGCACGATTTTTTGAGTTTTGGTACCTTCAGTTGTCCAATATTGGAAGAGATGTTTACTATTCTCGGTGAATCTGATCGTTGTAGAAGATGAACAAGTGCTTCTGTTACTCCCTTAGTTCCATAATAGTTTGTTTTTAAACAGCCATCAGCCATTTCGTAACTCTGGTCTATAATTCCAGGCAGTAAGTGTGCATTCTCGTCGGTCACCGCTGCCTGTACAAAAGAGTTTATCTTATAATGCAGTATATCAGCTGCATATAGGTTTATCTATGATAGTCTAAGTAAGCTCTTTTCCCGCTCTTTATATAACTTAAAATAGATGATAATTATACAATGAAAATTGAACTAAACTAGAAATACTTACAAACGCTGCACCATCTTTGAATGCTCGAAAATTGTCACCATGAATAATGATTCCACTTTCTCCTGCATTATTAACCTGCAAGGGTATAGTTTATGAAATTAGTTGATTTGGAGTTGAAGTGTAAAACCTTCTTAGAATAGGGATTTTCCTATCAGATTGGAAAAAGAAATTTAGGAAGCAGATTGTGTCAGGTCACAACATAGAAAAAGGTTGTCATGTTATCGCAAATTATTGCATATAATTATATATATTTGAAAGTTTGTTGTATGCAACTATTTCTTTGCGAAGGAGGGAGTATGTATCTAAGTTCCCAGCACACACTGACCAGAATGACAGATTAGAGAGAAGGCATATAACTCACTGGTTGAGCTACGTAAAGGTTAATGGGGGGCATTTGCACCCAGATGATCAATGTTTTTTACTAGTGCAAATATTTTAGAAATGTAGGGGCTTTAGTGCAATTTACTAAAACATACCTCGTGTGTGTAAAGAAAAAAATACACAAAATTTTTCTTTACCCCCTTTTAATTATTTTTTTTGCCCCTCTTTTAAATATTTCATGGCACCGCCACTAATACAACGTATTTTCTAATTACTTGTTATTCTTACCAGAATATCAAGTTTCTTGAAGTTGGCCTCGATAAAATTTGCCAATGAAGCAATGCTACTTGGATCCTTCACATCTAGCTGATGAAAAACCACATGTTTGAGTCCAGAAGCTCTAAGCTCCTCAACAGCCTCAGTTCCTTTATTTGCATCCCTAGCAGTAAGTATGACTCGAATTCCTTTTGTTGCTAGTTGTCTACATATCTCCAGTCCTATTCCTTTGTTTCCCCCAGTGACAATAGCATACCTGAATATACAGACCATATAAGTAGTAGAACTAGTACATATTTCTTTTTGTAGAGCTGATGAGATGTGTTAATTTTCTTTTTTTTCGGTTGAAATGGAGATCTTAATGGAGAAAATATTCTCAGTTTCGTTGGAAGTTATCTGCAACAGAATCTGTAAATTTGCTATGACTCTAATTAATTCAAGCAGAAAAGAAAAAATGGCAAAATGGAGTCAAGCAACGCCATACAGCTGAAAGAAAAGACTTAAATATTTGACGGAAATGATGAGATATTGGTACCTTTCTTCTGTTTTGGCAATGGCGTCTTCCATTTTCTTAAGAGAACCCTGTAAAAATAGTCAAAAGTGATTTTGCTGTTCAAGAAACTACCTTCAATTCTACTTATTAGATGAAAGCAGTGCTAGACTTAAATAGGAGCACCAGCTGGCTTATGTACTTGTTTATTCTTTGTTTCCAAGTGGGTATTGCGGTGTGATTCGGAACTATGCAGTCTAAGAGGAATCCAATTCCTCTTCCTATTTTGGTGCCTCCTTGTCTCTTTTTTGCGTTATTAAGAGTTGAATTTTGATGCCCAGGTTTATTCCTCACCCTGTCATCAACAGGGGTCACCCATTTGTGGGAAATTAAATCTAGACCGTTGGCGATTGATATCCACTTTGTGATAATAGATGAAGTGGACTAATTAGAAAGAAGAGACATCTAAGGAGGAACCAAAAAGAGGTAGGGGAATTGGATTCGCAAAGGAGATGCTGCTCCGCTGCAACGGACAAGATTTTGTCATTCCCCCAGTTGGTGGATCAACAGCCGGAATTAATTTGTCCTTGTGTTCCTCACCTTAAATCAAATTAATCTTGACCGTTGATCTACCAAGAGGAAGATGTGACGAAGTCTTGTCCATAGGCTGGGGGGAGTAGCCTTTTCTCTGCTGCAGCAGTCCCTTGTCCATTGCGGTGTGAACTTCGTTACATTGTTTTGACCTTTCCAATGCTCATACTCCCTCGGTCCCAGTAATTAGTTCACTCTTTTTGGCCCGGCACGCAAATTAAGGGTGAAGAAAATGTTGTGAGTGTAATAGTAAAATAGGAGAGAGAATGAGTGGAGGAAATAGTAAATTTGAAAAATGTTGTGAGTGTAATAGTAAAATAGGAGAGAGAATGAGTGGGTGGAATAGTAAAGATTCTTTGCCAAAAAAGGAAAGGTGAAGCTTTAAATGGGACACCCAAAATGGCAAAAGGTGAAGTTATTAATGGGTCGGAGGGAGTATATTTTAAAATTATCAGTAATATTAAAATGTGCCATGTTTCTTAATGCAATCAATACTCATAAATGGCATGGAAGGCGTCCAAATGCTCATATATTTTAAAATTATCAGCAATATTAAAATGTGCCATGTTTCTTAATGCGATCAATACTGAAGATTGCATTAAATCTTATGGTACATTATTTTATTCATACCTTTATATATATTATTGCCACATTTTTCTTAGTTTTATACTAAGTTATGTGGAAGTCCTTATCATAGTTGTTTGCTTTTTTTTACTTCTATTTTGTTTTTCATATTTAATTTACACTTGTGTCTGTGCACTTGTCTAATTTAGGTGATCTTAGACAAGGCTTTGTACCAGCTCACGTCCTTCTCCAGTTCTGAAATTTGATGAACTAAGCAATTAATTGAAATTTGTTACTTTTCATTTATGATCAAGAAATTGTAGCTACATCACTGATGTAATCGTGAAAAAGAGATTTGGGCCCAGCCAAATAATATGAGGCCCAATACGGCAATTATGGATTAAAGATCGTGCTAATGGGCCCAGCCAAATAATATGAGGCCCAATAATATGGTTGCCGCCTATAGGCGACATATGGATTAAAAGCTACAGTTCGGCAGCTGTTAAAGTCGTTATGTTTGTGGCCCACGGAATCTATTGTGATGATGAGCTATTTGTCAGGTCAAAGTTGGCGTCTCCACTTGCTGATAGTAGGGCTGAACAAAAAAATCGACGGACTGGACCGGACCGATAGAACCGGACCAGACCAATGAAAACCGGACCAATCCAATAGAATTGGTTTGGTTCTGGTCCCAAATTTATATGGAACCGATTATTTGGGTTGGTCCTGGTTTTTGAAAAAATATATATGGTCCTGGACCGAACCCAGACCGAAACGATTATGTATATATTATGTATAATATATATATATATATATATATATATATATATATATATATATATATATATATATATATATATATTCATAATTTCAAATTCCTAATTTCAAAAAAAAAAATAAAAAATTGTTGTGACCTTATCCATCCAACGATATTACAAGTTTACAAAAACCCTAACCCTATCATATCTCTTTCATTTCCGCCGTTTGGTTTTCTATCCCTCTCTCTCTACGCTTTTCCCCTCTCTCGTCTTTCTCTCATCTCAATTCTCAACCCTAGAAATCAAATTAATTTTCCATGGCGATGCCCTGATTTCGACTCAGATGTCCAACCACGGCACCACCATCGATCTTACCGACGGCGCAGCTGTAACGGAAGTAATTACTGCCTTACTGTTATTAAGCATGGAACTTTCAGTTTTCGGTTTTCAACTTTGTTTATGTAATGTAATTGTCCTATATTTTTTATTTGAACTTTGTTCCTCTATTGCAGTTAATTTGTTGTATGTCTGAATATTTTTATTTGAACTTTGTTTATGTAATTGTCCTATATTTTGGTTTCATGAAAAAAATAGTTGTTGCATGTTTTATCTTTAGAAAAAATATATAGTAGTGTAACTTGTGGAACCGATGGAACCGGACATGGACCGAACCATTGGAACCGGACCAATATGACCGGTCCTATAATATAATGGTCTGGTCCTGGTCCTGAATTTAGGTAGAACCGAACAATTGGTCCGGTCCTGTTTTTTTGAAATTTTGATAAAATCCGGACCAATCCGGACCGTGAACACCCCTAGCTGACAGGGTGCCCATGCACACCTAATGGATGATCGACACATGTCCAAGTGCATGTGACTTGCACATGACCTAAATGAGTATATAAACAACATGAAAAAATGGGATTTTGTGAGTTTTAAGTACATTTTCTGCAGTTATATTCTACCAGTTTCCATTGATACTTTTCTTTGTTTACAAGATCTTGCACTAACTCTCACGCCGGAGACGCCCCGACCTAGTTTACGTGTGGTGCATGTGCAGGAGACAAACGGAGATGTAGCCGGTGTATCCATAGTCCAGTCCCTCATTCAGCCCGGTGCAATTCATTTTTCGACTGATTTTCTCTTTTCCGTTTGGATCGTTTAGCATGTTCTTGTTTGTACAGTTGTTAGTGAAACCAGAAAACTATATCAAAGTGGTTCATGATAAAGGAACCCCTTCTAAAACCATACCAAACCTGGCGTTGACAATGCTGAACCTACGAAGTGAAGCTCATGTGCCTACTGGATCTGGTTTGGATGGTGGTGTGCATTCGACTGATACGGAGTCTACGGTGAGGCGAAAAAGGGCGCGGGAAGATAAGGAGCGAGATGAGGTGAGAGGGGTGAGACATGGCAGGCAAGAGCCTTTGCCCCTCACAGACGATGAAGATAGGGTCGAAGCTGATAGAATCAGAGCAAACAACGAGTTATTATTGCAGATTCTTGCCAACAACAACAGACTAATGGAAATAAGGCAAGAGCCTACTCAGATCCCACAGAATGTGATGGGGAGAACAGCTGGAAACAGCCCGGGGCAAGCTGTCAGCCAAAAGTGTTTCAAGGAGGGAAGATAGACGAGAGCGCGACATGCCGCCACCCAAGGACACACCAAGAGCTCAAAGGCGAGAAACCACTAGGGCGAGATCTGAAGGGGTGGTAAGAAAAAGGAGGTCGCAGGCGATCATGGAGGATGGAAAAAGGAGGAAGGTTTATTATCAATCTTCAAATTCGCGAGATTCATCTTATTACTATGAGTATATATGATGGGGAAGAGATAGACACTGGGTCAACCATGGATAAGACTTACAGGCCAAGTTACTCTAGACATTAAGAAGAAAGGTCGCGTCATTCAGAGAGGTCGCGCAAGGACAAGGTGCCTAGGCGACATGAAAAGATTGAGAAGGCTGAAAAAATTGAGAAGGTTGATAAGGTTGAGAGGGCAGTAGTGAAAAAGGAGGAAGACCATTGGAAAAAATAAATGGCGAAAAAAATCAAGGAGTTAGAAGCGGGAAACAAAGTTGAGGAGGAAAAGGATTCCTACTTAACCCCATTCGTGAAAGAAATCCAAAATAATGATCCAGATCCCACTTTCAGCATGCCATCGTTGTCAGATTATTCAGGGAACACAAGAGCGAGAACCCACGTCGGAGGTTTTGAGGTGACTATGTCCATGCTTACCAAGAATGAAGCAATTTTGTGTAAAGCGCTGGCTAGTACATTGACTGATCATGCTCTGGAGTGGTTCCTCACACAACCTACAGAGTCGATCACTGGGTACCAAGATTTTAAAAGGAAGTTTTTGGCGAGATTTAGTGCCTCTGGGGCACAACCAGTGAGGAAGCATGAACTATGCGGGATAAGGCAGAAAGCTGGTGAGGGAATAGCCAGTTATACCGAAAGGTTTATGAAGGTGGCAAATCAGATTTTCGACATAGAACAAAGAACATCATTATGCTCTATAATGCAAGTCTATTGCCTGGTCACTTCAAGTGAGAATTGGGGATAAGGTTGTCGGAAACCGCCGGGAAGTTGTACGAACGGGTTAGAGGATATTGTGGAGGAGATGATAATGACGAGGTACCAGTGATTCACACATCAACTTTTGCGGCAAGGAAGAATGTTAAAGAGAGGATTGAGTTTGCGAAGGAGGGAAAGGAGGGACCCGGGGGAGGTCGCGGTGGAGACCAAGGTGGAAGAGGTGGTAGTCGTGGAGGAGGTCGTGGGCCAAGGAAGATTGTGAAATTCGCCAAGTTAAACACCAGGCCAAGCGAGATTTTGAAAAGGGTACATGTACCGGCAGCTTTCCCCATGCCAGAGTCAGGATCTGCATTAAGAGATCAGAACAGTTTTTGCGAGTATCATCAATCGAAGGGACATGCTACGGATGATTATTATAATTTGAAGAGAGTAATTCAGATGAAAATTGATGGTGGTGAGTTGACAAAATAACTGGAAAAGGATGGAGGGCAAGTAGGGCGAGAAGAAAGAAACTTGGTCGACGTTATTCAAGATCCAACCCCGAGCATCTCCCAGCTTGACAACCAAATCATGACATTGACGCATTGCTTTAATGTTCCAGAGTACCCGCCAAATGAAGATAGAGTGATAAGTTTTTCAAGGCGAGAATTGGCGGTAACAGCAAGTCATGGAAGCTAGCCTGTTGTGATAACTATTTATCCGGGAAACAACATTGTCAAGCGGGTGCTAGTGGACTCTGGAGCAAGTCGCAACATTCTGTATTATGAGGCTTTCAAAAGAATGAATTACACTGAGGCAAACTTGATCCCTTAGAACGGTTTTCTAGAAGGTTTTACATACCATACGGTGAGAGTGAAGGGGACAATTACATTGGCTGTTGAGATTGGGGAAGGGAGATTGGCGAGAACTCAAACGGTGGAATTCATGGTAATTGACTTAGTCTCTCCCTACAATGCTATAGTTGGAATCCTGTTTATGCAAAGTTTTGAGATGGTGATATCTATTCTCCATCAAAGAGTGAAGTACCCCACCCCCAACGATGGAATTCATGGTAATTGAGCCGTGTGAGGCTGTTAGACTTGAAACTATGGATGGGCAGCCAACGGGAAATGTCTTTTCATTAAAAAGCGAGATGGTTCCCGCCAAGGATAAGAAAAGGAAGAGAATTGAAGTCGATACGTTGCAAGTGCGAGATGAGCCAGATATCCAAGCTTTAGAAGAGCTCGAGGAAGTAGAAATTAATAGCAATTTCCCTGAGTTTTTTCCCAGAAAATTAAAATCGGGAAGCAGCTAGCTGAGGATGAGCAAAAACGGTTGGTTGCATTTCTAAAGGAAAGCTTGGATGTGTTTGTTTAGCAGCCTGAAGACATGAGGGGAACAGATGAGAATGTCGCCATGCACTGTCTCAACGTGGCCCCGAATATAGAGTCGTTCAAACAGAAAGTAAGGTATTTGTCGACGGAAAAAGAGAAGGCAGTTATGGAGGAGGTGGAGAAATTATTGAATGCGGGAATCATTTAAAAAATTCAGTATCCCATTTGGTTAGCTTGCCCAGTTATGGTGTTGAAAGCAAACAAGAAATGGAGGATGTGCATAGATTGCACAGACCTGAATACGGCATGCCCCAAGGATTGTTATCCTTTGCCAAAAATCGACAAGTTGGTGGATTCCATTGCAGGGCACAAAGTATTTAGCTTCATTGATGTTTACTCGGGCAACCACCGGATTAAGATGATAGAGGAGGATAAGGCGAAAACCGCGTTCAGGACACTTAAGGGAAAATTTTTGCTACAAAATGATGCTGTTTGGCTTGAAAAACGCTGGGGCGACATACAAGCGTACGGTGAACAAGGTGTTCAAGTCGCAGATTGGGAGGAACGTAGAAGCTTACATTGATGACATGGTGATAAAAACCAAGGATGGCGACCACATAGAGGATCTCGCTGAAACCTTTTGCAGTCTAAGAGAAAATTCGATGAAGCTGAATCCCAGCAAGTTCACTTTTGGAGTTACAGCGGGAAATTTTTTGGGTTTTTTGTTGAATAGAAGAGGAATAAAGGCCAATCCCGAGAGGATATAGGCCTTATTTGATATGTCTCCACCAAAGACAATTCGAGAAATTTAACTTTTAAATGGAAGAATCATTGCCTTGGGACACTTCATTTCTAGATCAGCTGAAAGGTGTTGCCATTTTTCAAAGTCTTGAAGGGCAGACAGAAGTTTTCATGGAGTGAAGAGTGTAATGAAGCCTTCGAGCAAATGAAGAGTTATTTGGGGAAGCCGCCGTTGCTATGTAGCCCAGTTGAGGGCGATGAGTTGTTGGTGTGATTATGGGGTTGCCACAGTTTTGACGAAGGAGGGAAGGGAATATTCAAAAGCCGGTGTAGTACGTTTCCAAAGCGTTAAGTGAAGTAGAGGCGAGATATTTTAATGCAGAGAAGTTGGCGTATGCTTTGGTGATTGCTGCCAGAAAGCTAAGGGCCTATTTCGCTTCACACACAATAACAATTTTATCTGATGCCCTATTAAGGAAGATTCTATAGCAGCCAGATACGGCGGGAAGGTTATTGAAGTGGTCTATTGAATTGACTGAATTTGATATCAAATACGAATCTTGCAAGTTGATCAAGGCACAGGCATTGGCATATTTTATTGTTGAGACTTATTTCACAAAATCACAGGCAGAGTTGGCTGAAGCAGCAACCAAGGGTAGGGTACCCAAGAAAGTGGTGCCCAAGTCTGATTGAAGTAAAGGAGAAACCGCCAAATTGTTGGAGCCTACATCTGGATGGATCTTCAGCAAAAGATAAAGAAGGAGCGGGAATCATGCTAGTGTCGCCGGAGGAGGATTGCAAATATGAGAAGTCTTTGAGATTTAAATTTCCTGCTTCAAACAACCAAGCTGAATATGAAGCTTTGATAGCGGGAATCGAGTTGGCCAGAGACATAGGTTTGACGAAGATTGTGATCCATTCAGACTCCCAGTTAATTGTGAATCAAGTAAAGGGAGAATATGGAGTGCTGCATCCTGTTTGGTAAAGTATTGCGACATGACTAGAAATATTTTGAAGAACTTCGAGTTTTGAGAGTTGGTACAAATTGACAGATCTGAAAACACAACAGCTGATATACCGTGTAAATCCGCGGGAGACAGTGCGCAAAACTCGTCAGATGAAGTGATGATATGGTATGTAGAAATGTCGGCAATCAACAGGTCGATTATCATGGAGATAGAAGAAGCTGAGAAGAGTTGGGTAAGTGAAATGAAGGAATTCCTAGAAAAGGAAGAATTGCCGCCGGATGAAGACAAAGCCAAGCTGATCAAGAAAACTTCGGCGAGATTCACTATTCAAGACGAAATTCTTTACGGGAGGTCATTTTCAAAGCCATTGATGAGATGAGATGTGTTGAGCCCAGTTTGGTGGAAAAAGTTTTATTTGAAATCCATGAAGGAGTATGTGGAGGTCATCCCGGGGCGAGAACTTTGGCTGATAAAATTTTGTTTCATGGGTATTTTTGGCCGACATTGAGGCGGGATGCTGAAGATTATGCGAGGAAATGCGACAAGTGTCAGAGGCATGAAAATATCCCCAGGCTGCTGGCAACAGATCAGACCCCAATAGTGGCAACATAGCCATTCGACATGTGGGGAATTGACTTGATTGGGCCTTCTCCTAAAGCCAAGGGTGGATGCCAGTATGTAGTGGTTGTCGTGGATTATTTTACAAAATGGACAGAAGCTAAGGCGTTGGAGACAATCACTGAAGACAACGTAATCAAGTTTGTGCAGGAAAACATATGGTGCAGATATGGACTCCCAAGGGCAATCATATCAGACCATGGGACTCAGTTTGGAAAGAAATTTTCAGTAGAATGTGCGAGATTGAATGTCAAGCATTAGAGCCCTCAATGTAATGGGCAGGCAGAGGCGACAAGCAAGCAAATAATTGCCGCCTTATGCAAGAATTTGGATGGAAGGGGTGGCGCATGGTTAGAAGAGTTATCAACTGCTCTGTAGTATGTGAGAACAACCGTGAAGGGTTCAACAGGAGAGACCGCTTTTGCGCTCACCTATGGCTCGGAAGCAATGGCGCCCGCGGAAATGGCTCTACCAACTTATAGAGTCACGTATCATGATGAAGTCAGGAATGAGAAAAGGCGCTGCAATGATCTCGATCTGTGCGACGAAAAGAGAATGAATGCGAGAATGAGAATGATTAATTACAAGCAACAGATGAAGGCGCAGCATGATAAGAGGGTCAACAAGAGATCATTCAATGTGGGAGATTGGGTCCTTAGGAGCATGGAAGCAATCGGACCAAAACCTGGATTCTCAAAGCTTGACGAAAAATGGGAGGGTCCTTTCCAGGTTGCCAAAGTCATTAGAGAGGGAACTTATCAGCCAAGGAAGAAAGATGGAGAAGATCTAAAAAATGCATGGAGCGTGGATCATTTAAAGCGGTATTATCAATAGATTGTCGCTCGTTCTATCTTTTTTCAATGTTTTGTTCGTCGCTTATTCTAGAACGATGAAAGTTATGTGAAATTTGGTATTCTAAAATAGTATATTTTTATCATGATGCGGAAATAAAGATCAATGCAATTTCTTGATGTGATGTTTTCACAAGGCTTGTCAAATTTTAATTTTGAGTTAATTTTTTATTGCATGGAATGACAAATGTACGATCGGTGCAAACGAAGCATGGATATCACGCACAAATGGAAGGACCCAAAGATGAAAATGGCCAAGGGAGGTTGCCGCCCTAGTAGGCACCCCCAAAAGATGAAAATGGCCGAGAGAGGTTGCCGCCCTAGTAGGCACCCCCAAGGATGAAAAAGGCCAAGGGAGGTTGCCGCCTTAGTAGGCACCCCAAATATGAGAAAGGCCAAGGGAGGTTGCCATCTTAGTAGGCACCCCCAAAGAATGAAAGATAAAGGAAGGTTGCCGCCCTAGTAGGCACCTCCATAATATGATGAAAGAAAAGGAAAAAAGATCGCTGCAAAGACAGAAAAGGCAAGGATGCCAGAAATGTTACTAAGGAGTAAGGCTGCCTAAAGACAAGGGAGTAGTATGTATGTGGAAATAAAGATTGTAAAGAGGATCTTTAATAAACTATCAAAGCAAAATAAATTGGCGACATACAAGATAAACATTCAAAGCAGATTAAAGAAAGCAGAACATCTACAGTGCAGAATGAAAATGTTCACAAGTTGAAATCAAAGTTACGTCGCAAAAAGCGACAAACAAATTACAGGAAATAGCTAAGTAAATTGTTTAAGTACAAACCCAAGACAAATGTTGAAATGTTCAAGGAAAGTTCCTAAGGGGGAGTGGGCTGGTTCTTGCGTTGTGCAGTCAAGGAAGTTCGGGCAATCTTCTTGGCGTCAGCAAGTGCCTTATTCTTCTCTTCTGTTAGATCAACCCACATAGTCAAGGCATCATTGTCAGCAACAGAAAGAGCCTCCCAAACTGGTTTACCCAATAGTTGCTCTTCAGCAGCTAAGGCTTTGAGCTCATCTTCTTCATAAGGAACCAAACTATGGCTCAGGCGGCAAAAGTCACTATAAATGGGCTCAGATCCCCACTTTGCAATCAGCTTTGGACATAGTTATTAAAAGCGCGCCTAGGCGCGCGCCTAGGCTCCGGGCGCAGAGAGGCTCAGCTTTGGAGCCTGGATTGTGCTAGGCGAGGCTCTGTTTCATAGGCGAGGGATTAAGCGCGCCTAGGGCTGAAGTGCGAGCCTTGATGGTGTGCGCCTAGGCTCCGGGCACAATAATTGACCAACAATTAAATCGTAATTAAACCTAATACGCGACTAATACTCTTCTCTGCCACGACTCTCTCACGTACAAGTGTCATAACTCTGTATAAGAGTAGCGATCACTAGGAACTCCTTCAAACTAACAGCGACGACCTCCGGGGACCTGGGAAGAACTCCGGCGATCTCCCTAATCACTTGATGTTGTATGTATACTATATGTTAGTATAGTATACATACATTTATGACATATAGCGTATGTTTGTGCTTGTTTCTTTTATGACTTATAACGTACGTTTGATTTACTACTTGCATTTGATTTATTGCTCATCTTGATGTTGTATGTATGTTATATTTTTAGTATTTTAAGGCATTTTTGCGTCGTCACTCGGGCGCGCGCCCGCCTTGCGCCTTGCGCCTAGGCTCCGGGCACACCTTTTGCGCCTTGGTGCGCCTTGGGCCTTTAATAACTATGGCTTTGGATTGATGGCTAGAATCTCGCTGGAACTTGCCACCGCCGCACGCATGGCATGAATGAGCCTTATCGTAAAGCTCCATAGATTTGTTTTCAGCCTTAACTTTGGCATCAGCGACATCCTTTTGAAGTTGAGCGATCAAAGCCGCATTTTGAGCATTCTCAGCTTCTAGCCTCCTGTTTTTATCTTCCGAGCCCAGCTTCAAGGCCCCTATATATCACTGCTGAGTTCTTGTTCAGTCTGTTCAAAAACTTTGACACCTTCATCAACCTTTGCTTTGTCAGCCTGGACAGCGGCTAAGTCTTGTTCCCGCTGGAGGCACCTTTTCTTGTACTTCTCCTTCTCAGCAAAAGCCCGTCGGCGAGATTTGTCACATGACTCCAATTCAGAAGTCAGTGTTGGGCACTTGTTTCTTAGGCCAAAGAGAGTACTTGAAATCTGTTAGAAAGAAATAAAGTTAGAAAAGGAAATGAATCAATCAAGTTAGAAACTCAGCGAGAAACAGTGAACTTACTCCATAAAGCTTAAGGTCAGCATAGTTAAGATTGCTCTTCGATCTCGGCGACTTGTTGTTTGTCGCTAGAGCGCTGGATGATCCCGCCCCCAATCATGCTATAGTTTGGATCGCGGGAATGGATGTCAAAATCAGTCAAAGCAGGAGCGCTAGCAATCTCCTTGCTCAGCTCAAAAATGCCATCTTCACAGAAGGCATTTGGAAGCCTTCTTGAAGCTAGTTGGCGACCTTGTCGCTTGACTCCTTAATCTCAGCAATTTCTTCCCCAGCAGACAAACTTTGTGGAGGATCAGAGGCACGAGCCCGTTTGGAAGGGCGAGAATCAGCTTCTTTACTCAGACTTACTTCAGCAAGGTCAGTGGTATTGGTGGTTTGAGTATCATCCAAGGCGACAACTTGACCTTGTTCTTGGTTTTCTTCTTCTTCAGTCTCTTCTTCATCTTCATCCTTGAGTCTAAGTGATGAAGGCCGTGTAGGAGTCTTAGATTTCCTGGTCTTCTTGGAATGACCAGAGGCTTTCTCAGCGGCGACATTGGCTTTTTCAAGCGCAATGGCTTCCGCGTCATCTCCATGGAGGGAAATGGGAATGTCAAGTTCTGGATGCTTGAGCAGATTGGCCTGCCTGGCCTCAGCTAGCCTTTTGCGGCGAAAATCAGTGCCGGAGAACGCTTCTCGCCTTTCAGAAAGGTCCATGGATCTGAATTCTGCAAGCAAAGTGTTAAAACAGTTAATGAAGGAAAAAGGGGAAAGAACAAGTCAAAAACAAGTTTAAAGGCGAGAAACATACTATAGACATTAAACATGGCGTTGCAACAGTGACCTTCCTGTTTGCAAGGCTCACATTCTGAGGCAAAGCAGTTTCCCAAGTGGATCTCCCAACCGGGATAAGGGATAGTATAGATGATGGTGGCGATAGATTATCCCTTGGGAATGTGAAATTGCGTCGAAAATTGTGTGGACTGTCTGCTGCTTCATAACAAAACAAAGAAGCGTTAGACAGTTTAGTGAGCCGTTTTGCTTTATTCCATTATATTCCCAAGCCAAAAAATAGTGAGTCTTTGGCTCCATCGGAAATGATGTACTTATGCGCATATAGAATGTTGTTATAAAATACTTACGAATCCCTTTCAAACTTTGAATGCTCTATATGCATCGTTATCAATAATGCATCCACTTTCTGCTGCATTATTCACCTGCAGAGAGTTCCTTATTTATGATAAAGAGCAGACATAATGGAGTTTGATAGTGAAATTAAAATGAAAAGGGACCGTTTTGATGAAGGAAAAATCTCATGAATTTCTCACTAGAATGTCAAGTTTTGTTTAGTTTGTTACAAGAAATTTTGTGAAATTAGCCAAAGCAAAGTAATACACTGATGGAACTAGTTTGGCCGAATACCCAAAAGAATGGCTAAATAGCGTGACAATCGCTATCTTCACGCCTCAAAAATAAGATTTAAATAAAGAAGATTTATATCTATTTCATGCTATACCTAGTAAGATGAATATCAAGAGATGAAACTACCTTTCTTCTATTTTGGTGATAGTGCCTTCCATTGCTGAAGAAAAACTTGTGAACTGTGTCGTATTATGTTGAGAAATCAATAAAATGATGATATTCCGGACTTTTTTTTCTCTATATATCTTCTTCTAAAGATTTCTATCTCTAGATTTAATTGCTATCTTACTTGTGCCGTTATGCTGAAATGTAGATGGTCTTATTTCTTGACAGGGTGATCCTTCTGACTATTTTTCTTTTTCCCACTTTGATTGTCTGGACAAAAAAGGTTAGTCTTTTCTTAGGCCTTTATTTCTTCGGCAAAAATGATCATCACTTAAACTGATATATGGGTGCTCTTTATGTTATTTTCTTTATACTGATTTCTTGATGGGAATGGATATTTTGTCTATGTTTATGTGTCTGTAACAGGCCACATTTTCTCGTCCGGCAAATTGGCTTTACCATCTTCTAGAAGCCCACACACAACCTCACCTAACTTTCACTCTGAGTTCATCAGTATCACTAAGGATCTTTTCCGTCATAAAGATTGAGGTGTGTTATGGCAAGTATTTTTATTCGATAAGGAAAGATGTTAAAGTACTGTGTCACCTTCGAGGACCATAATAGGAGTGCGAGGAATACTTTTGAGGGTAGGAATGTTAATAAAACTCAATCTTTGTCAACCCAAAACAACCACCAAGTGTTGGAGCTTAATATTTTGATTGTTGATGCTCTGATTTGTACTAAAAAAGAATTGGTTTCTGTTTCTCGATAGGGACCCCACCCAATCCTTTCGTCCTTATTTCCCCTGTTTCTCTTTCAATGCAGTTGAAGGATTTCAACATCATATGTCCTAGAGTATTAAAGTTAACCAATCTGTAAATCATGATTAGTTTGTGAAGCGTCAAAATGCCGAGCTTTGTTACCCTGGGAAATGCTAGGAATTACATCAATAAGTTGAATGGAACTAATTACACTCCGCAAGAAATTCCATATAACAATTACAGACAGATACAATAAAATATGATGATGATTTTGATACATAGATCAAAATTCTGATGCCTGCATTTCCATGAAGAATTTGCCAGAAGGACCTCCATCTGGCAGCAAAGCCACCATAACAGGAGCTCTAGCACCTTCCTCAGGTGTCATGTATCCCGTATTCGCTGTAATATCTGTTACCACGTAGCCAGGATGAACACAGTTGACAAGAAAATCAGGAAATTTTCTTGCTAAAAGTCTTGTGTAAGCATTAACGGCAATTTTTGACAGTTTATAAGCAGACACTGTTAGTGGCCAACCATTAATCTGCAACTTATCGTCTTTGAAATCCTTCAGAAACCTCTGCAATATCACATCTATCTTATTTTCTGTTAAGCTATCAAGAGTTTCCAACTCTTCTTTCACCTTTTCATTTGGGAGCACCTGAATAGAAACACAAAGTAGTGAAATACTTGTTGGTTATGAAAACTGATACATACTCCGTATGCACGATTTTTTGAGTTTTGGTACCTTCAGTTGTCCATAATTGGAAGAGATGTTTACTATTCTTGGTGAATCTGATCGTTGTAGAAGATGAACAAGTGCTTCTGTTACTCCCTTAGTTCCATAATAGTTTGTTTTTAAACAGCCATCAGCCATTTCGTAACCCTGCTCTATAATTCCAGTCAGTAAGTGTGCATTCTCGTCGGTCACCTCTGTCTGTACAAAAGAGTTTATCTTATAATGCAGTATATCAGTTGCATATAGGTTTATCTATGATAGTCTAAGTAAGCTCTTTTCCCGCTCTTTACATTATTATATGCTCCATCTTTCTTTTTTTTTCAATTTTTGTAGATTGTAGATTGTAAATTGTAATTTAATCAAGAATAATAATGAGAGTTTAAATATAATTGTTACATAGAACCTTTATCCTGACCGACAGCATTTATATAACTTAAAATAGAAGATAATTATACAATGAAAATTGAACTAAACTAGAAATACTTACAAACCCTGCACCATCTTTGAATGCTAGAAAATTGTCACCATGAATAATGACTCCACCTTCTCCTGCATTATTAACCTGCAAGGGTATAGTTTATGAAATTAGTTGATTTGGAGTTGAATTGAAAAACCTTCTTAGAATAGGGATTTTCTTATCAGATTGGAAAAAGAAATTTAGGAAGCAGATTGTGTCAGGTCACAACATGGAAAAAGGTTGTCATGTTATCGCAAATATTGCATATAATTATATACTCCCTCCGTCCCGTCCGAAAGGGCACAAATTTCCTTTTTGAGCGTCCCATTTAAAAGGGCACAACCCTAAAAAGGAAAGTTTTTATTATTTTTATACTCTTCCTACCCCACTCATTCTCTCTCCTACTTTACTTTTACACTCACAACATTCTCTCTCCTAACTATTCCTCTCACTCATTCTCTCCTACTCCCTCCGTCCCAGCCCAGTGTAAACTTTTGGTCAACTTTGACCAACTTTAACCAATAGTTTAAGGCCATAATAATGATCCTAATAAAAATCCAAAAAATGTTATTGTTAATATTATTAAGCGTGATACAATAACAAATTTTTAAATTTTTATTAGGATCATTATTATGGCCTTAAATTATTGGTCAAAGTTGGTCAAAGTTGACCAAAAGTTTACACTGGGCTGGGACGGAGGGAGTATTTAATTTTTCATACTCACAACATTTAACCTTTTTCTCTTTCTTACATCACTTTCCTTATTCATTTCTTAATTTCCGTGCTAGGAGGCAAAATTGCCCTTTCGGGCGGGACGGAGGGAGTATATATTAGAAAGTTTGTTGAATGCAACTATTTCTTTGGGAAGGAGGGAGTATGTATCTAAGTTCCCAGCACACACTGACCAGAATGATAGATTAGAGAGAAGGCATATAACTCACTGGTTGAGCTACGTAAAGGTTAATGGGGGGCATTTGCACCCAGATGATCAATGTTTTTTACTAGTGCAAATATTTTAGAAATGTAGGGGCTTTAGTGCAATTTACTAAAACATACCTCATGTGTGCAAGGAAAAAAATACACAAAATTTTTCTTTACCCCCTTTTAATTATTTTTTTGCCCCTCTTTTAAATATTTCATGGCTCCGCCACTAATACAACGTATTTTCTAATTACTTGTTATTCTTACCAGAATATCAAGTTTCTTGAAGTTCGCCTCGATAAAATTTGCCAACGAAGCAATGCTACTTGGATCCTTCACATCTAGCTGATGAAAAACCACATGTTTGAGTCCAGAAGCTCTAAGCTCCTCAACAGCCTCAGTTCCTTTATTTGCATCCCTAGCAGTAAGTATGACTCGAATTCCTTTTGTTGCTAGTTGTCTACATATCTCCATTCCTATTCCTTTGTTTCCCCCAGTGACAATAGCATACCTGAAATATACAGACCATATTCGTTGGAAGTTATCTGCAACAGAATCTGTATATTTGCTATGACTGTAAATAGTTCAAGCAGAAAAGGAAAAAATGGCAAAATGGAGTCAATATACAGCTGAAAGAAAAGACTTAAATATTCGACGGACATGATGAGATATTGGTACCTTTCTTCTGTTTTGGCAATGGCGTCTTCCATTTTCTTAAGAGAACCCTGTAAAAATAGTCAAAAGTGATTTTGCTGTTCAAGAAACTACCTTCAATTCTACTTGTTAGATGAAAGCAGTGCTAGACTTAAATAGGAGCACCAGCTGGCTTATGTACTTGTCTATTCTTTGTTTCCAAGTGGGTATTGCGGTGGGATTCGGAACTATGTAGCCTAAGAGGAATCCAAATCCTCTGCCTCTTTTGGTGCCTCCTTGTCTCTTCTTTGTGTTATTAAGAGTTGAATTGTCTTCAAACCCTCACCCTGTCTTCAACAGGGGTCACCCATTTGTGGGAAATTAAATCTAGACCGTTGGCAATTGATATCCCCTTTGTGATAATAGATGAAATGGACTAATTAGAAAGAAGAGACATCTAAGGAGAAACCAAAAAGAGGTAGAGGATTTGGATTCACAAAGGAGCTGCTGCTCCGCTGCAAGGGACGAGATTTTGTCATTCCCCCAGTTGGTGGATCAACAGCCGGAATTAATTTGTCCTTGTGTCCCTCACCTTAAATCAAATTAATCCTAACCGTTGATCCACCAAGAGGAAGATGTGATGAAGTCTTGTCCATAGGCTGGAGGGGAGTAGCCTTTTCTCTGCTGCAGCAGTCCCTTGTCCATTGCGGTGTGAACTTCATTACATTGTTTTGACCTTTCCAATGCTCATATATTTTAAAATTATCAGCAATATTAAAATGTGCCATTTTTCTTAATGCAATCAATACTCATAAATGGCATGGACGTCAACTTCGATGGAGAGTTGCTGACATTGCATTACTGAAGGTTGCATTAGATCTAATGGTAAATTATTTTATTCATACCTTTATATTATTGCCATATTTTTCTTAGTTTTATACTAAGTTATGTGGAAGTCCTTATCATAGTTGTTTGTAATGAAGGGATGCTTTTTTTTACTTCTATTTTGTTTTTCATATTTAATTTACACTAGTGTCTGTGCACTTGGCTAATTTAGGTGATCTTAGACAAGGCTTTGTACCAGCCCACGTCCTTGTCCAGTTCTGAAATTTGATGAACTAAGCAATTAATTGAAATTTGTTACTTTTCATTTAGGATCAAATAGGCATCCAAAATTGCTGACATCCTTTCAGCCTTTCTTACATTAAGCTAGACCATATATTTATCAAAAGTTCAAGTAAAAATTAAGGAGGCAAGAGGCCATCTGGAACCTGTCTGACCACAAGGCTGGGTGTGGGAACTGGCTCGTTAGGTCTTACTCCCTCCGTCCCAAAATGAATGTCCAAAACATTTTCAAATTCAAGAGCAAATTTGAAAACTTTTTGGACATTCATTTTGGGCAGAGTTAGTATCTAGGTACATGTTTTAACTAGACACCAGAATAGACAACCAAGGATTTACTTACTTCTGCAGTTTGTGCTGTAGTAAGCAATAAGCACTGATGTCACAAGTATTCTTCAAAGTAAACTGTCTAATTTTCTCTGATTTTGAATCTTTGATATCCTGGTCAAGAAATTGTAGCTACATCACTTTCATTTTTTGTTGACTTTAAAATGCACTTGTCTTTCTTTGGTTGGGCTTGACTTGAAATACTCTGAAATCTTGCTGTGCTAATCGAGCTGTCAAAAGTTTAATGAGAATTGGTCACATGCCATTACGTGACTAACAACCATTAAATAGTTAATTGACTTGTTACATATGGTTAAATAAATTAAACTATTATTATTTGTTGGCTGGAAAATTACTCATTATTTGTTAATGTAACATAGTTGGTTAATTATTTAACAGGCGTTAGTCACCTGATAACACATGATTAATTTTCATTAAAAAATTAATGGTTTTATTGATGGAGTGAGAACATTGCAAAAATTGTGTACTTGAATGAGGACATTGCAAAAGAAAAACACTTCAATGAGGACATTGCAAAAACATAGCTTCTTTAGTGACCAAATTATGGGTTTTGCCTTTTTATAAATGCGTATTTCTTAGTTGTTATTATGCCTTTTGTCTGATACAGAATATACAGAAAACAGATGGCAGGAAGATGACAATTTTCATCATCAACAAAAACAACAAAAGTACCCCAGTGCCGCAAAGGCTTCCTCCTACGGTGGGGTAAGGGGGGTCGGATGTACGCAACCTTGCCTCTGTATTAAATCACAAATAGGCTGTTTTCGGATGACCCATGATGAAAATAACGTCGAAAATTGCATGGACTGACTGCAGCTTTATAAAAAAGAAGCGTATACAGTTTAGTGAGCCATTTTGCTTTATTCCATCATAATCCCAAATTAAAAAAATAGTGAGTCTTTGGCTCCATCGGAAATGATGGGAATGAAGATGACAATATTCATCAAATCCATTTATTCACATAAACAGTTTGCATCGATATACCAATATCATTGAAACGGTGAAGACCTAAAATTCATGCATATTAACCGTAGACTATATATATATACAGGGGCGTATGTATATAAGCGCAAGGGTGGGCATATGTACACCCTCGCTTTTTCAAAAAAATTTACCGAGTAGTTTAAAAAAAAAATTAGGGGTGGAAAGTGTATTAATTGAAAGGTAAGAAATGCAAAGTATAACAGCAGAAAGTCAAAAACCCTTCTTAAGCTATTTCTTTCATTCAACGCAGGGAGTCTTCTTCTTCAGAATACAGAATACGCAAACAGACCAAAAAAAGACGCAAACTGAAAAAGCTGCGGTCTGCAGATTCGATTCCGACCGACGACTTCCTTCTAGCGCCGACACACTCACACACAGCCTGGTTGGAACTTGGTGGTGCTTCTCTCTGTGGCACAATCGATTAACAAATGTCTCAAAAAGGTAATTTTTTAATTCAATTTTAGGGTTTTAAAATTTGAATTGATGATTTGGGGAGATTTGATTTATTATTATTTTTTGATTGATAGGTAAACAGTCTAAACTTGATGGATTCTTCTCCAAACGCCCTCGATGTGAGCCATCGACTCCAATTGATACTAATATTGTCAATGTTTAAAGGGTTCAACAAGAAATTGCACAAGGTGCTTCTCAACCTCAAGTAAATGTTGATAACTTTTTTAAATTTTAAATATGAGGCTGATCCGGGTTTGAGAAAACCATTGTCTTGCCTTGCTAGCAATTCTAAGGATCTTGAAATAATTCGTAGAGCCTATTTACTTAAAGGCCCTTGTCGACCACGCCTTGAGAATTTTCCTCAAACCATGATTTATAAAGTTTTACGTCGGTTTAATGTTGATTGGTATGAAGAGTTTGATTGGTTGGAATATAGTGAGAGTAAAGATGCGGCATATTGTTTTTATTGCTATCTTTTTAAGCCTTTACATGGAGATCAAGGAGGGGGTGGTACGTTTGTAAGCGAAGGTTATACGAATTGGAACAAGAAGGAGAATTTTAGGAAACATATGGGAAACCATGATAGTATTCATAATCATTGCTATATGGCTGCTCGAGATTTATTAAATACGAAAGTTCATATTGACGTTCCGATAAAAAACAAGACCAAGGAAAGTAAGAAGGACTATTACATTCGATTGCGGACTTCGGTAAAGGTTGTTAAATACTTATTAAGGCAAGGACTTGCTTTTCGGGGTCATGATGAGTCCAAGAGTTCATTAATGAAAGGCAAACTTTTATCATCTTTTAGAGCTTATGGGTGAAGACAATGTAGAAGTTAAAAGAGTAATATTAGATAATGCTCCGGAAAATTGCATTCTGAAATCTCCAACAATCCAAAATGAAATTATTTTCGCCTTTGCTCATTTTGTCTCAAAAACGATTGTTTGTGATATTTGGGGATGAATTCTTTGCTTTGTTAGTTGATGAGGCTCGTGATGTCTCGATCAAAGAACAAATGGCAGTTGCATTACGTTATGTGAATCATGAAGAAGGAAAGATCATGGTGCTTTTTCTTGGCATTGTCCGTTAGTATATTTGTTGATCAAATAGTCCTTAATTTTGCCCGTTGCAACTACAACAGTCGAAAAAATATTTTCTGCAATGAATCTTGTGAAGTCGGAGTTGTGTAATCGTACGGGGATGATATACTAAATAATTCTTTAGTGTCTTATGTTGAAAAAGATAAATTAGACAATGTAAATGTTGATGAAGTCATGAAGTACTTTCAGGAAATGTCATCGCGCCGAAAATCATTGTAATCTTTATTTTTATTTATAAATATGATGCATATTATTTTATGTTGCATTTTTTTTATTGCATCAAATGTTGCACACCCTAACTTGAAATCCTGGATACGCCACTGTATATATATGTATATATATATATATATATATATATATATATATATATATATATATATATATATATATATATCTTAAAAGGTATCTTCTTCCATTTGATTGAAGAAACGTCCGGAGGGCCCACCATCAGGGACCAAAGACAGCATCACTGGACCTCTGGCGCCTTCTTCAACAGTAAACGTCCCAGAGTTATAATTCATGTCAGTCTTAACAAAACCAGGAGTGACTGCATTTATGCAGAAAGAAGGGAATTTTCTTGCCAGAATCCTTGTGTAGGCATTAAGAGCAGCTTTGGAGACTATGCAAGCAGAGAGAGTGACAGGCCATCCTTTCTTCTCGGGCAAATTCTCTTTAACATCTTCTAGAAACCCACATACAACTTCGTCTACTCTCTCCTCTGTGAGTTCATCAACATCTCTCAGTACCTTGATTGCTCTTTCATTCCTAACATTCTGCAAAAATACATCAGTAGTGTAGAATATCATGTTCTTAAGTCTACTACTCCCTCCATCCCAAAATGAATGTTCAAGTTTAAGAAAGATGAGATTCAAGCATTATTAGTAGCATAAATACGTAAAAAACCCTTAATGATCTCATCATATTGCATCATGAGTATAAGTGTGAATTAGAACTTGTTGTTTGACGATGGATGATGATTAGACATTCATTTTGGGACCTTTTTTTTTTGAAAATTAGACATTCATGAGTACTTTAATTGTAAATGGAATCCAAAAGGATGAGGATTATGTGGTGAAGTTGTACCTTTAGTTTGCCTAACTGAGATGATATATTAACTATTCTTGCAGAACCGGCCTTCTGCAAAAGTGGAATAAGAGCTTGTGTCATTTGTTTGGGTGCATAATAATTTGTTCGAAGACACCCTTCAGCTGTCTCATAAGTTTGCAACATAACCTTCTTGGCCTGCTCAGCCTTTGGACCCACAACCTACAACCATTCCAATCCTCAATAAGCGAAATTATGATCAACAGTTGATTAAACAAACACACACACAAGAGAGAGAGAGAGAGAGAGAGAGAGAGAGAGAGAGAGAGAGAGAGAGAGAGAGAGAAAGAGAGAAAGAGAGAGAGAGAGTCTCTTACCTCACCAGGTTTGAGATTTAAACTGTGGAACGACTTTTCATCAACAATGACTCCAGAAATGCCTGCATTGTTGACTAGTATGTCAAGCTTCCCAAATTGCTTACTGATGTAATCTACTAATGAAGCTATGCTTGCAGGGTTTGTAACATCAAGCTGATGAAAAACGACGTTTGATAAGCCAGAGGCACCGAGACTTTCAGCAGCTTCAGTACCCCTTGCCTCGTCTCTTGCAGTAAGTAGTACCAGAACATCACTGGAAGCTGCTAATTGTCGACATATCTCTAATCCAATTCCTTTGTTGCCTCCCGTAACGACTGCAATCCTGAAATCACGTACCAGAGTGCATACAGAAAAAAAAAATTACAGTTGAGTTCCGAAAGTTTTGTGCTGGAAGATAAATACTGTAAAGTAGTGAAGTACCTCTTTGCTGCCATGTTTAAGGCAATGTGGTTTGGAACGTTGTCTTCATTAATTTGATACCTCGATGATTAATTTATACAATAGTTTTAAACTTTTTACTTATGCCCCAAAAAGAATGTTCAATCTTTTTTCAAATTTGCTCTAGGTAAAAAAAAAATCATTTATTTTTTGGACATTCATTTTTGAGAATTTTGGGACGGGAGGAGTATTTTTTAATGTACTTCATCTGTCTCACCGAAAAGGCACAAAATGGGTCTTGCACGAGAATTAAATAGTGTAGTAAGTGTTGTTAGTATAAAAAGCGAAATAGAAGAGAAAAAATGGGAGCATGAAATAGTAAGTGGATAGTTATTGTGAGTATGACAAGTGAGTCTTATGAATAAATAAGTAAAAAAAAAAATTCATTTTGAAATTGTGTTTTTTCAAATGTGACACCCAAAATTAAATTTTGTGCATTTTTGAATCAAAATTGTGTTTTTTTCAAATGTAACGCCCAAAATTAAATTTTGTGTCTTTTCGAAGGTACCGGAGTAAATATATGATTTGCATATGCAATGACACCAAAACATGGAGCAATCTACGTATGCTATGACAACAGTCATGTGTAATCTTCATAGGAACCATCTGTATATCTTTATGGTCAAAAGAAAGATCGAGAACTGCTCCTCCCAGAAACTCCTCATGATCTTGTGTCACACATTTCCACTTATTGAATCAAAGTGAAATTGCATTTTGCCACTCAAAGTTTAGGGGGTGTTATTAAGTTGGGCCCTATTCTATTACTATTTACAATTTAGGCTCCAAAGTTGTCAATCTGTTAGCATTTTAGAGTTTTTAACTAGTTTTGTTAGAAACATCATGTTTTTCTCTTCCAAGCCCAGCTTCAAGGCCCCTATCTCGCTGCGGAGTTCTTGTTCAGCCTGTTCAGAAGTCAGTGTTTGGCACTTGTTTCTCAGGCCAAATAGAGTACTTGAGATATGTTAGAAAGAAATAAAGTTAGAAAAGGAAATGAATCAATCAAGTTAGAAACTCAGCGAGAAACAGTGAACTTACTCCACAAAGGTGAAGGCCAGCGTAGTTAAGAGAGAGATCTACGTCTTGCTCTTCGATCTCGGCGACTTGTTGTTTGTCGCTAGAGCGCTGGATGATCCCGCCCCCAATCATGCTATAGTTTGGATCGCGGGAATGGATGTCGAAACCAGTCAAAGCAGGAGCGTTATCAATCTCCTTGCTTAGCTCAAAAATACCATCTTCATCAGAAGGCATTTGGAAGCCTTCTTGAAGCCAGCTGGCGACCTTGTCGCTTGACTCCTTAATCTCAGCAGTTTCTTCCCCAGCAGATAAACTTTGTGGGGGATCAGAGGCACGAGCCCGTTTGGAAGGGCGAGAATCAGCTTCTTTATTCAGACTTGCTTCAGCAAGGTCAGTGGTTTTGGTGGTTTGGGTATAATCCAAGGCAACATCTTGTCCCTGTTCTTGGTTTTCTTTTTCTTCAGTCTCTTCTTCATCCCTGAGTCTAAGTGATGAAGGTCGTGTAGGAGTCTTAGATTTCCTGGTCTTCTTGGAATGACCAGCGACTTTCTCAGCAGCGACATTGGCTTTTTCAAGCGCAATGGCCTCCGCGTCATCTCCATGGAGGGAAATGGGAATGTCAAGTTTTGGATGCTTGAGCAGACTGGCCTGCCTGGCCTCAGCTAGCCTTTTGTGGCGACCATCAGGGCCGGAGAATGCTTCTCACCTTTCAGAAAGGTCCATAGATCTGGAAGTCCAACTTTCCGCAGTAGAGAGGGGCAGGAAAGGATTTCCCTCCAAGAAAACAAGACCAGGCCGCCATCTTGGGCATCGGCTAGAAGTTTTAAGATTCTATCCTTGAGATGGTTATTGCCTGAAACTAAGGCTTTCCTAGTTTCGATTTTGGAAATAATCTCTTTAAGGTCGCCAGAGTGGTTCTAACCCACGCGAGAAGTAATGAAAATGGGTTTAGATAGCCAATTATGGACTTTTCAAGGGAGAGGAGTTAGGATATTGGGTTTTCTATATTTTATGGATAAACGGTTCTCGACATCGCCATCTCGCTTGGATACGGTTGTGTAACCTTCAAATAAATGTACAAGTAAGGGAATTGTGGGTTCTTGCCTAAAAGCTCTACAAATGACAAAGTAGCTGGTAAGGATGCGTATGGCATTTTGGTGAAGGTCAACTACGTCGGCTTGGGCTTTGTGCATGACCGCACATATGAAAGGGTCAATGGGAATTCTAAGTCCAGCTTCTAGCCGGGAAGGATAGGCGACAATCCCGTCCATTCTTTGTCACATAGCGGCAAGTGACAAGTCGCCTATATAAGGCTCGATATGATAGAAGTTGTGGTTTATCCCATACTTAACATGTAAGGGAGTTTGAAATTCTAAAGAGGAAGAGATACTTATTTCTGCAACAATGGAGGATGGAATCTCGGGGGAAGCTTGGTGCTTTGAAGAAGTTTCAGCGACTAAGGTATCAGAAACATCATAACTTGATGTAGAGTCTGAGGAAGACATGTTGCCAAGTTCACTGGAAAAAGAGATAACCTGTTTATAGAAGCGACGACTACGTAAATTGGAGGCAGCGGGAAAGTCAGTATCGGAGAAATCAGAATCAAAGAGAGGGTGGTAAAAGTCGCAAAGGTGTGTGCAAAGTTCCTAAGTAGTAAAGAAGGTTTTCATGGGTACAGACTTATGCAAAAATGGAGGACCCCTAATTTCTAAGGCATCTAAAACGGCGACATCAGCGCCATGTCGGATAAGCATAATGTTGAGATCCTCGCGAGGAATCCTAGCCCAAACCCCATATCAACCCTATAAAACCTCCCACTTCTCTTACTTTGGCCAAATCTAATAGTTCTAGCACAAGACTTAGTTCTTGCCATTCAAGTTATGTGGGAATTGAAAGAAACAACTGAAAAACCTGAAAGTTCAGAAACTTTACCGGGAGATTTGCATAAAATGATGAAGATTGGAAGATTTCGGCCGGAAACTTCAGAGAATGGAGGAACCCTCGGAAACACTCCAAATAAGCTTGAAAATGGCAATTTAGTTTAACACAAACTGAGAAGGACTCGAAAACTGTAGAAATGAATTGAAGAATGGACAGAATAGCGGAGAGCACGCGAGAAACGGAAATCGGTTCGCCAGAGGAAGTAAATGAGGTTTTTGATTTTGAGTAACAAAAGAAAAACGAGAATAATGAAACTGACCTTAGCCAAAGGAGTCGAAAGGGTGTTAGGGAGTTTTATATTAAATGATGTCCAAATTTTGAATTTTCCCCCATCAACAACAACAACAACAACAACAAAGCCTTAGTCCCCCATCATTGAAGGTAAATCATTAAAAGCACAAATTTCGAAAAGACGGTAAGGCTTTGACAAACCGCCCATATCCGTCTATCGTGAGGTGACACGTGGCCAGAAGTATGTCAACTGAAATCGTGAACTCGCCAAGTAACATTCAAGAGGCGGAAATCTCAAGCGACAATCGAAGTTTCTCGACTGGATCATGAATAATCCAGATCTCAAACTTGGGGGCTACTGATGTGATCGTGAAAAAGAGATTTGGGCCCATCCAAATAAAATGAGGCCCAATATGGCAATTATGGATTAAAGATCATGATAATGAGCCCAAGTTAGATAAGGGCGATTGGCAACTTCTCTAAGTGTATGGGCAGGAAACAAGGCTCGACGAGAAGTCCGTTAGAGCCCATCACTGTACGAAAATGGTATAATCTCAAGGCGGACATCCCGCATTGGTATGTTCTTATCAGCGACAACCAAGAGTTGTCGCCTTGTCATGGTGTCCGCCTATAAGCGACATATGAATTAAAAGCTACAGTTCGGCAGCGGTTGAAGTCGTTATGTTTGGGGTCCACGGAATCTATTGTGATGATGAGCTATCTGTCAGGTAAAAGTTGGCATCTCCACTTGTTTATAGGGTGCCCATGCATACCTAATGGATGATCGACACGTGTCCAAGAGCATGTGACTTGCACATGACCTAAAGGAGTATATAAACAACAAGAAAAAATAGAATTTGGTGAGTTCTAAATTCATTTTTTGCATTTATATATTCTACCAGTTTCCATTGATACTTTTCTTTGTTTACAAGATCTTGCACTGACTCTCACGCCGAAGGGGTAACGCCGAAGACGCCCCTGGCCTAGTTTATGTGTCGTGCATGTGCAGGAGACAAACGGAGAAGTAGCCAGTTGATGGATATGTTTACATATCCATTTTATATGTTCTAAATTCTATTAATTGCAAAATTCCTGAGTAAAATGGTAGTTTAATTGCGTTGTTAGTGTTGTTTTATTTTCAGGTGGAAAATGGGTGGTTGAATGTGAAGAAAATATTAAATTATGGAGCGGAGCAAATTTGGGGACTTTAGAGGCATTTTGGAAATGCAAGGGCCTGTTGGGAATTTCCTTGGCAAGGACTTGTTGAGAATTAAATGAAGAAAGAAGACATGGCCAGCCAAGTTAAAAAGAGAAGAAAAAGAAAAAGCAGTTACCAAAGTGCAACAGAGAAAAATTCAGTGACCAAAGTGCGATTGTGCACTTTGCGTAACGAAGCGAAGGATTGCACAAACATTTGGCTGGCCTTTTTGCAGCTTGTGCGGCCGCCCTTAACAATCAGCCCAACTTGGGCGACCGCCCAAGACCATTCTGCCTGGCCGCCCAAGTCAAAGCAATCAGCGCCCAAGCCCAAGCCAATATTTTCCAGTAGCTTTGTGACACATTTGGGCCTCCCTCTTTGTTTTGGTTGGGCCTTAAGCATATTTTCCTAAGCCTTTAACTGCCTTGGTCCACTTTAGTATAAATATGACAATGTTATAATTTTAGGTTAAGTTTGATTTTGTGGAACAAAAGGAGGCAAGAACTTAGAGAGAGAAATTTTGGGGATTTTATTTCTTCATCAAGATAAGATTTTTAATGCTTTTCTTATTTAGTTTTGTTTATTTAATGTTTAATATGTGTAGCTAAACTATTAATTTCATGGATTGGATGGTAATTTAGTCACTTATGTTATGCCATTGATTATTTTACCTCTTTAATTGATATCTTGTGCTAGATGATGAAATCCATTGGTTTTCTTGATTGATACTACATGGGTTTTGGTTCATAAAATCTTTAAAGCTTAAAGCTTTCCTTTTTAATCACTTGGACTTGATTTGCGAAAAGTGATTGAATAGGATTTAATAGATTGAAATTCGACGGCCTTACCGTACCAATCTTGACTTTGGTGATTGAACCCAAGATAGAAATTAATATATTTTTCTAAGTCAATGGCATAGTATTTTGTGATTAAATGAAATCCAATCCATGGAATTCTTTCTCAATATTGTTTTCATCTCTATTTGAAATTGTTATCTTTGTTTACTTATTTTTCCTAGCTTTAATTTTTACATCTTGATCCTTGTAGTTGTTCTTTATTTTTCAAAACCAACCCCCCCCCCCCCTTTGGTTACCTTTTCTTTGTACACAATTTGAATTAACTTGGTCATACACATAGTCCTCGTGGATCGACCCTTGCTTGCACACACGCTACACACGACCCTTGTGCGCTTGTGAGGTTTATTACGAGTGGGTATTGAAAAATAACCATCACCGGTGTATCCATAGTCCAGTCCCTCATTCAGCCCAGTGCAACTCATTTTTCTGTGGTAGCATCAATCACTTTCATTTTTTGTTGACTTTAAAATGCACTTGTCTTTCTTTGGTTGGGCTTGACTTGAAATACTCTGAAATCTGCCAACCCATCTGCTAAAAAAATGATCTTAGTCAAACAAGTGTGTGGCAATTGTTCATTTCAGAACCTAACTGTTCTTTTTATATCGCAAGTGCACGGGTTATATATAGTATAGCAAGTGCAAGTACGGGTCGATACCACAGAGACGGGATTTACTTTGTATGATACTTGTTTTTATATAAATATATAAATAAAATGATTGGGAAAAATATGTTTTAGTTTATGAAAATATTAGAAACATACACAAACTACTCTAAGTTATAATATAAGTATTTCGGGATTGGGATTTGAACAACTTATATTCATAAAGTAATCAAGCTTTATATCAAAGTTTTCATCAAAATAACAAGGATGGTACGCTAAATTGTGCATTACTTGTCAATCGAAGGCTTTGCACATGTATTCTTCACTAATTATACCATATCTCTCGATGGCCCATAAGTTAGTAAAAATCCATTAAGCTTATAAAATCTACGTACTTTCCATTCAAAGAACATCCCTAGGCCATTAAACTACTCTCGTGATTAATGAAACCTAGTTTACTTCATATGGTTCCGCTAACCGAGATTCGCCGCCAAGGTACTTCTCTCAATTAACTAGGGTTCGTACAAATATGGACATCTTTATATTTGTAGGCGTTTAAGAATGATATGAAGAAATTTTTTTAAGATGAAAATGTCATAAATCAAGGATGATACGCTAAGTTGTGCTAACTACTTATGGGTGAAGGCCTAGCACATGTATTTTAAAACTAACACGACCTATCTCTCTCTCGCAGGTTCCGTTTTAGGTATTCCCGCCTGTCACGCGGGCAACCCGGCTTATCCCTCGAGGGTTTCGTATAACTCCAAATCCGTTAAGTTCAAGTTATTCTCACGTATTCTCCACTAAAGGAGCATCCCTATGTCATTAAACTACACTTATGATTAATGAAGCCTAGTTCAATTTATAGGATTTCGCTAATCAGATTAACTAAGATTATACAACCAAGGACGTCTCCCTATTGTAAGCATTAAGAATTAATAAGAAGAGAATTGATTTGACATGGAGAAAAAGAATAAAGATGAATACATAATTGCTGAGTTTCCAACTGTTGGAAATTAAATTAATAAGCACCACAGATTAAACAAAGATTTAATCAACAGTAGGGGATTTTATTGATCAAGTCAAACGTACCAATTAAGCCAATAGCAAAACCGAAAGCCAAGGAACAGGATCAGGAAAACAAACAGAAACAAGAAATCAAACGGTTAGAAAACTTATCGTGATTTGATCGAGTCGCCTTAGGAAGACTGTCCTAAGAGAAAATATTGCCCCCAATTGGTGCAACTCAGGTACAGGCAAATTTCTCCGAGGATAAAACGATCACGGATTACGTACCACAAAGCAGCACACAGGTAGGTAATCACCGGCGGTCCTATCTCAGTCGCCTTGAATCTCACGAACAAATCTCTATGAACGGGAAGTAATCTTGCAATGAATTAAAGTCAAGAGAATTTTTGTTTCTCTCCAATAATTCAATGAAAACGGCGGGGAGGGTTTTTGGTATTTATAGGTATGATAGAAATTAGGTTTAGGATTTAATTAAACCTAAAATCAGCATAAATTCGGCCCAGGAACGTCAAAAACCTCGTCACTAGCGCGGCCGCCCTAGGGGCATGCTCGACCGCGCTCAATGGCAATCAACTGGGATGGAACTACGGCAAGCCAGCGCGGCCGCCCTAGGCGTGAGCGCGGCCGCCCTCCTTCGCAGCGTCTCAGACGTGATTTTACTCCTTACCAAATATCAGTTCAAGCCAATGACATCCAAGGTCATATACTATGAACTTCCATACCACAAATGCAAAATTCCAACAATCCCCCACAAGTTCATAGAAATATGACGTGTACAGATTGTCCATTGCCATGCTTTCAATAATGGTACCTTCCGGCTTGAACCACTACCTATGTTATCCAACGCCAACCTCCGGGACCGGATGAACGGGTGTCTTGAATCGATGCCTTTGGATGTAGAGGCCTTTGCTGGTAACAAACACGACAAAAGCTATGATAGGCCCTCTATCGAACACTTGACGCTTATAAGCCATACGTCCCGATCCTCTATCATGAGTGCTTTCAAGGAATAACCCAAATTCCTCTAGTTGCGGCCAACAACAACACTCACTTAGTGGGCATCTCGAGAAGATGTCTTGCTAACATCTTGTCTAAAAGACTTGATCCCATTCAAAGTTCCAAACTTTTACTAAATTAGCGTGAATGAGCACCTCTAGGCTATTCAGGGGATAGACTCAGACATGTAACATGTCAATCTATTATTTGGTGCTCCGACTCACCCCAGCCTTGTTATTACCACATTGAATCTCCTTTGTGGGATCTCCACTCAGGTAGATTGGGTTGCTCTTGCGTTTGAATCGAGACGGGGTTCGATCTCATCCCCAACCTAGATTTTTGAACTAGAGCAAATTCTAGCCCTTTGGTTAAAGGATCATTTGTGTTATCCTTGGTACCAACATAATCAACGGCTATCACCTTTCGAGACACAAGATCCCTTGTAGATTTTAATCTAATTTGGATGTGTCTCCTAGTTTTACTGATTGTACTTGACACTTTTCGGTTTCTCAATTGTGGCGGTGTTGTCACAATGTACAGAGATAACAGGCATGGGCTTACCGACCATAGGCAACTCGGACATAAGTCCTCGAAGCCATTCGGCTTCCAATCCGGTAGTGTCGAGGGCAACTAATTCGGCCTCAAATGTAGACCTAGACAACGAGTTTGTTTGGTCGACCTCCAAGCGACCGCAGCTCCGCCTAAGGTGAAAACATACCGTACAGCCATAACTCCCGGAGTTATAGGCAATCCGGCTGCATCACTATACCCTTCAAGCACGGAAGGATATCTACCATAATGCGGCCCAAGGAAATCGTTCCCTTCAAATACTTGAGAACTCTATCAAGAGCTTCCCGATGTGCTTTATTTGGACATTGAGTATATCTAGCCAACCTAGTAACCGAATAGGATATATCCGGTCTAGTACAATTGGCAAGATACATCAAACTTCCAATAATTTGAGAATATCTCAACCGAGCCATCGGTACTCCACTTTCATTCTTAGTAAGAGCGAGATGAAGGGTCATATGGAGTCTTAGCCACTTTGCAATTCTTATAACCAAATTTCTCAATTATACTTTCGGTATAATGAGATTGCGATATGGTTATGCCACTAGTTGAACGAGTCAACTTAAGGCCAAGAATCACACTTGCCACTCCCATATCCTTCATCTCAAACTTACTTTTCAAGAATGCCTTAGTAGTATCAATTATCCTCATATCCGTTCCAAACAACGAATATCATCGACATACGAGACATAAGACAATACTACTATCACCAATACTCTTGCTATAAACACACTTATCAAACTCATTAGTAACAAAAAGCCAAACGATGAGATAATTTTATCAAATTTCTCATGCCATTGCTTAGGGGCTTGTTTAAGTCCATACAAGGACTTAACAAGTTTACAAACCTTTCTCTCATTGCCGGGGGCCTCAAAACCTTCGGGTTGATCCATATAAATTTCTTCCTCCAAGATCGCCATGCAAGAAGGCGGTCTTAACATCCATCTGATGGATAGGAAGATCATATACAGAGGCCAATGCGATAAGCATTCGGATTGTAGTCATTATAGCAACTGCCGAATAGGTATCGAAATAGTCTATTCCCTCCATTTGCTTGAATCCCTTAGCCACTAACCTAGCCTTAAACTTGTCAACGGTTCCATCCGGTTTCAGTTTCCTTTTGAAGACCCACTTACACCCTATCGTGCTACAACCAGGAGGGAGATCGACCAATTCCCATGTCCCATTAGAGACAATAGAATCCATCTCACTCTTAACAAAGGCATCCTTCCACCGCTTGGCATCGAAGTAGCCATAGCAGCTTTGAAGGTTAGAGGATCACCCTCGACATTGTAAGTGATAAAATCGTTTCCAAAGTCCTTGGTGGTCCTTGCCCTTTTACTCCTTCTTGGTTCAATCTCATCGTCAGAATGAGTTGCACTGGAATCAACCCCCACATTTGTCGGCTCCTCTACTTGGCGGGAATAGAATTAGTGGTCGGGTTAGATTCCTTAGGAAGTCCGTCCTTCATAGGAAACACATCCTAAAAAAATGTTGCATCACGTAACTCAACTATAGAGTTCACATCCATGCCAGAAATTTCAGATTTTATAATGAGAAATCTCAATGCATAACTTGTTTCAGAATAACCTATAAAGATAGCATCAACAGTTTTAGGTCCAAGCTTTTTCCTTTTATGTGCAGGTACAAGTACCTTTGCAAGGCACCCCCACACTTTTAAGTGTTTCAAGCTAGCCTGTCGACCTCTCCAAAGTTCAAACGGACTTTCCTTTCTATGCTTAGGAGGGACTCTATTCAGAATATGGCAAGCCGTATTCAAAGCCTCTCCCCACATATATTTGGGCGATCGTAACTTATGAGTAAGCTTGTTAATCATATCGGTAAGGGTTCTATTCTTACGTTACGCAACACCATTTGATTGAGGGGTGTAGGGAGGAGTCTCTTCATGTACAATTCCGTTTTCTTGGCAATAATACATTAAGGGGTTAGACTCATATTCACCTCCTCTATCAGACCTTAACCGTTTAAGTTTCTTGCCAGTTTGTGTTTCTGCTTCGTTCTTAAATATAATGAATTTATCTAATGCTTCATCCTTAGAACTAAGCAAATAGACATAACAGTATTTACTAGCATCATCAATAAAGGTGAGAAAGTATTTCTTTTTGTCTTTGGTCAACACGCCATTAAATTCACAAATATCAGTACGAACTAAATCTAGAATTTCAGAATTTCTCACAACCGACTTAAACGGACCTTTTGTAGATTTAGCTTCAACACATACATGACATTTAGAATTCTTATCAATAGCATGTTTAGGAATAATATCTAAGTTCATCATTCTTTTCACAGAATCATAGTTAATATGTCCTAAACGACCATGCCAAACATTTGAAGATTCAATGGAATAAGAAACAGGATAATCAATAGAACTAAAATTATTGTGCGAACAAACATCAGTTTCAACTCTAATTTTAAATAAACCATCCGAGGAATAACCTTTCCCCACAAAACTACCAGAATCCAAAATTATAACCTTATTACACTTAAATGAAATCTCAAATCCTTCCCTAACTAGACTAGAACCACTAATGATGTTGCGACGAATATCAGGAACGTGATACACTCGATGCAAGGTAAGAATGCGCCCATTGGGAAACCTCGGGTCCACGCGTCCGGTCCCAAGCACCTTTGCGGCACTAGAGTTCCCCATCGTCACCGATCTACCACGCTCGCCGGTAAGACACAAATAGCAATTTATCGGCACAAACGTGCACATTTGCCCCAGTGTCAACTAGCCACTCGTTGGAGTTCATAGACAAGTAAAGAGTTCAGATAAGAAGTTACATACTTTGTAACATTGCGGGGTCGAGCGTCAACTCCAGGGTGCGTCGAGTCGGGATCATCATAATCCTTCGGACCCAACACCATGTGTGACGGGATGGTCATCGACGAGAGGCTTGTGGTCCTTTTCCTTTCTTGGACGGGCAGTCCCTAGAAAAGTGTCCACCTTCTCCACAATTCAGCCGATTCTGTTTGCTCTTGGCTTCCTAAAGTTATTTTTCTTAACTTTAAGTTTATCATGGTTTTCTTTATCCTTAGAAGTTTTCACACCTTTTCCTTTAAACTTGCTTTTACCGGTTATCATATTAGCGGCGGCCTCCACGTGTACACTCGGTTGGTTACCGTTATGCACCTCCCGAATCGCAATTGCATTCATCAACTCATTGAGTGACAAGCTTCGTACGATGCTTGAGGGTCATACCAAATTCCCCCAAGATCGAGGAAACTTCTCAATGATAGCCATGACGGCGAACTTATCGGAAGTCCCATGTCACATCCTTGAGTGATTGCAAAATGATTTGGAGTTCGTGCACTTGATCGGTAACCGACTTGCCCTCACTCATGTGATAATTCAGGAACTTTCCCACTTGGTACTTTTCCACACCGGATTCATCGGTCTTTGTCACTTCTTGGAAAGCGAGTCCCACAAAGGACGCAAAGAAACGGTGAGAGGAGCAGAGCAATAAACATCAAAGAGTGCATTCGACAAAGCTGACAGAATGCATCCTCGAACAACATCGTCCTGCTCCTTCCACAGTTTAACAGCAGCCACATTAACTGGATCATCACCATTCAGAGCGGGACATTTAGATGTCAGCATACCAGACATGCCCTTAATTGACAGCCAGATCTTCATGCGTTCAGACCAACGCTTGAAGTTCTTACCACCAAACTTCTCCGGAAGATCGGAGGTGTCAACTAGGGACTTAAAGGGAGAGCTAGAGGAACCACCAGACATGATCAAATAAAACTACTATTTTCTCTTAGACTGTTGGAAATTAAATTAATAAGCACCACAGATTAAACAAAGATTTAATCAACAGTAGGGGATTTTATTGATCAAGTCAAACGTACCAATTAAGCCAATAGCAAAACCGAAAGCCAAGGAACAGGATCAGGAAAACAAACAGAAACAAGAAATCAAACGGTTAGAAAACTTATCGTGATTTGATCGAGTCGCCTTAGGAAAGTGTCCTAAGAGAAAATATTGCCCCCAATTGGGTGCAACTCAGTGCAGGCAAATTTCTCCGAGGATAAAACGATCACGGATTACGTACCACAAAGCACACGGAGTAGGTAATCACCGGCGGTCCTATCTCAGTCGCCTTGAATCTCACGAACAAATCTCTATGAACGGGAAGTAATCTTGCAATGAATTAAAGTCAAGAGAATTTTTGTTTCTCTCCAATAATTCAATGAAAAAACGGCAGGAGGGTTTTTGGTATTTATAGGTATGATAGAAATTAGGTTTAGGATTTAATTAAACCTAAAATCAGCATAAATTCGGCCCAGGAACGTCAAAAACCTCGTCACTAGCGCGGCCGCCCTAGGGGCATGCGCGACCGCGCTCAATGGCAATCAACTGGGATGGAACTACGGCAAGCCAGCGCGGCCGCCCTAGGCGTGAGCGCGGCCGCCCTCCTTCGCAGCGTCTCAGACGTGATTTTACTCCTTACCAAATATCAGTTCAAGCCAATGACATCCAAGGTCATATACTATGAACTTCCATACCACAAATGCAAAATTCCAACACCAACCCCAAGAAATGGAAGATTATTCACTAGCCATGATTATTGTAAGCATGAAGGAATGATAAAATAATATAGAAATATAAATAAGAATAGAGAAACTTATGCTTGCAATTGTAGAAGACCAAGGCTGGAAATAAAACTTCAAAATTGTATTATACTTCAAATCTTCAAAATTGTACAAGAACAATTGATGAATATTTGAGTATTATGTATAATAATGCTAGAGTATTTTGCTATCTATTCTAGGTATTTTCTGATCCATTTCTGGATGATTCCGGAGCATTTCTGATCCCTTTCTGGATGTCTAAACCTGGTTACAATGGTCTGTTTATATAGGCACATGTTTGAAAGGTTGGGACTTTTCCAAAAGTTTTCTCCAAAAGGCACCTTTAGAATCTGGCAACAGTAAGTGCACGACCGTGGGTTATGACTTGCACGGCCGCTCCAGCTCTTTGCACGGCCGCTCCAATGGCCTTGTAGCAATTTTTGGAAAACATAAAGTTTTGTACGGCCGTGCAAGTGCTGTTCTGGCCTGGTTTTCTGCATTTTTCAGCTTTGACCCTTCTACATCCATATCTTCACTTTAAGCCCCTTAAACTTCAACATATGAACCTAAAGCCTGTATTTTTACACAAAATATCAACCAAGCGTAAAATCGAAGATATAAAATAAAAGAAGTTAATTTAAGACTAAATGGAACTAAAATCTAGGGTAAAAGATGCAATTATATGACTATAAATAGCCACTTATCAGCAATGAAGATAGAAAATGAAAATACAAAAATTACATATTTATTAGTTTTTATAAAGGCAAAACCCTTATTTCGGTCACTAAAGAGTTTATGTTTTCGCAATGTCCTCATTGAAGTTTATTTTTTTGCAATGTCTTCATTGAAGTTTATTTTTTTGCAATGTCCTTATTCAAGTACACAATTTTTGCAATGTTCTCGCTCCGCTAATCGAGTTGTCAAAAGTTTAACGAGAATTGGTCACATGCCATTACGTGACTAACAACTGTTGAATAGTTAATTGATTTGTCACATATGGTTAAAGAAATTAAACTATTATTATTTGTTAGTTGCAAAATTACTCATTTATCCCCATCATCTACCTCTTGAAAAAATATTATGCATCATCTCCCTCCCTCCAATCCTCCATCAACCACATACAACCGCCACCTTCTTCCATCCTCCACCATTATTTATTTTTTAAACAATCTTCATAAACCTTTAAAAAACAATCTTCATGATAATTTTAACAACAACAATATTTTTCTAGTCCAAGTTGTTGAGATTTCTCACCTCGAATGCCCAGGATTTTTGCGAACTCAGAACATGTACATGAAAAATAAAACCCAATATTAGTAACAGTTATGAAAGAAAAACTGAATAATTATAAACTGGAAAAACAGAAACAGTAAATAAAGAAAGGGAATAATAAAGATTTTTTTCGGCTCAGGCCTAAGTATCCGATTTGATCCGAAATCCAGCCACAATCCAAGGTCATCGATCCAAGGCGTTGCTATGAAACCAAAGGCAGCAATGCAATCCCAAAAATGCCCAATACAGACCCAAACAATTCCGGCAGCCACAACAAAAGGCAACACCAGCCTAACCTTAAAAAATCACAACCCACACTCTCTGTTATGCCTCGCCAACACACACACACACACACACACACACACACACACACACACACTGCTCAGATTAATAACCTAACTGAGGAAGAGAACCTAGACAAAATATGAGAGTAGAAGAAAATGATCTGAACCTCGAACAACCTCACAAAACTCACAACTATACCTCTTCAAGCTCACTAAACCCTCTCTATTTACCCGAAAGAGAAAACCCCAAAAGTGTGTATAGACCATGTGTCGTTGATGGCTGCAAAGGGAGGGTGTGGGGGTTTAAATAGGGGCTGATGGAAGAGATAAGAAGAAGAAGAAGAAGAAGAAGATAGCGATAAACTCTTACACGATCGACCGAATCAACCGCGAAGGAGGAGGAACGACGCAGCGAAATCGCCGCAGAAGGAAACCAAAAAATTGATCGCAAACTTGGTGAAACAAAAGAGTCCAAGTCAAAGTCAACTTCAGCAATTAAATTACGCTGGGAACAAAAAAAGGTTACTGCTCACAATGGGCTGCACAATTTTTATGGGCTGCACTATTTTGGCCCAAAGCCCAAATAAACATAACAACATTCTCCACCTTGGATCAAGTGCCGGTTCGTGACACACCAGTGAAATTCACGATGCACTCATAGGATACGCTTACTGGGCATAGTCATCATTGCTTAGCCTTCGGCACTTGATCCAACACAAAGTTAGAACAAAGTACGGAAGACAAAAAATATAGTTTATTCCTATCACATAGAAAGGAATGAAACTAGACACCCCAACTGCACACAAAGTAAAGAAGAGGATTTTTGAGACAAACTAACACAAGCATCAACATGAAGTGTTAAAATTCAAAATTTTCAAACAATTCAAAAATTTTGAAACAGGCAAACATTTATTTCCCATATCAGCAGGATTAAAATTGGTGTCAATTTTTTCAAGATAAACAACATTTTTAGCAATCACATCACAAATGAAATGATATTTAACATCTATATGCTTGGTTCTATCATGAAAAACAGGATTCTTACCCAATTGAATGCCAGATTGACTATTAAAAAATACTACCACATTATCATTTTGAAAACCAATTTTATAAAGTAAACCCTTAAGCCATATGGCCTCTTTTATAGCCTCGGTCATAGCCACATATTCGCATTCTGTGTAGACAAAGCCACATTGGTCATCGAGATTTTCAACTAATACAAGAGCCACATAAGGTAAACACATAAGAAGTGGTAGATTTTCTATTGTCCCTATCATTGGCATAATTAGAATCAACATAACCAACCAATTTTATACCTTCATCACACTTAGTGAATTTCAAACCATACCTTATCGAATGCTTTAAGTACCTCAACAACCATTTAAGTGCTTGCCAATGGGGAAAACTAGGATTTGACATATAACGGCTTAAACACGAAATAGCATAAGCAATATCAGGATGGGTACTAACCATTAAGTACATAAAAGAACCAATAGCATTCGAGTAAGGTATATTTTTCATTTGGTCTAGCTCCAAGTCATTTTGGGGACACTGCTCTTTACTAAGCACAAAATGTGAAGCAAGAGGGGTATTAACAGACTTAGCATCTTTCATAGAGAATTTACTTAAAATCTTTTCAACATATGAACTTTGATTCAAGTAAATAACAGATAATTCACGGTCTCTGATTATATTCATGCCAAGTATCTTACTAGCATCCCTGAGGTATTTCATGTCAAATTTAGCACTCAAGCAATTTTTAACATTCTCTACGGATTTAGAACAAGGACTAATAAGAAGCATGTCATCAACATATATAAGCAAGAAAACAGGCATACTCGTATCATTCTTGAAATATAAACAATGATCATAAGCATTCCGCTGGAATTTTAAATCTAGCATGCATTTATCAAATTTCAAGTTCCACATACGAGGAGACTGTTTAAGCCCATATAACGATTTTTTAAGCAAACACATATAATCAGGACAAGTATTATCAATATAACCCTCAGGCTGCTTCATATAAATCTTTTCATCAAGATTTCCATGCAAAAAAGCAGTTTTAACATCCATTTGTTTCATTTCCCAATTAAACTGAGCTACCAAAGCAAGCATAATCCTAACAGTTGTGAATTTAACAACATGAGCAAATATTTCAGTGTAATCTATACCTTCTTTCTGAGTAAAACCTTTAGCTACAAGTCTAGCTTTAAATCTAACAGGGTCGGATTCATTCTTAACTTTATAAAGCCACTTACAAGAAACAATTGAACAGTTTTTCGGTCTAGGCACTAAAGTCCAAGTATCATTAACAGGCAAAGAATTCATTTCATCATTCATAGCATTAATCCATTCATTCTTGTTAGCAGAATTTAAAGCTTCATTATAGGTTTTAGGCTCAGAATTATCAATAGATTCAAACACACTAAACACAAATGAAGTCATATCAAAATTATGAAAATGTGCGGTGAACATACCAAAAGTATCGAGCTGGGCCAAACGGGTAAAGCCCAGACATCAAGCAATTATGGTCACCACATTCTCAGCGGGCTAGGCCCAATTATCACATGGCCCAAGGCCCATCTTATCGATCAGTCGACTTAAGTTTATTGTCCGACCTAATAGGTCCCGACTTAACTTAGTCCGACCTTGTGATCCAAGTCATGATATGGGTACGATCCAACTCTACCCATCAGTCAGGTCGACCAAACCCCAAGCGTCGACCTCGACCTGCCAAGCAAGCGTCGACCTAATGATTATAGGAACACATGCTTCTATTCTTGCCATAACTGCTTCCCTACAAATCAGGGACCGTTCTGGGACACATTCACATGATTCATAATTGTCCCTAAAATCACGGAGCTCATGTAGCCCTACCAAATAAACCACCTCCAACAACTATAAATACATTTCCACTACAACGGTTATAAGGTAACTGCAATTTTGTTATCTGAATCATCTTTATTCAATACGTTTTGATCTCCAATTCAAATACTTACTCTCACGCCCGAGGGTCTAAGCCGGAGACACATCCGGCTAGTCGTGGGTTCTGGTTTTCAGGTCAAGGAGCCAAGTGATCAGTCCTTCCACGTGGAGGAAGATTGATAAGCACATTTCCTGCGGCATCATGCGAGTTACCTAGATATACGTCTAGGTCTATCACGACTAAGTTGGTAGTCATTCAAAGCAGGCAATTCATTATCATTATTTTCAATATCTTCATTTTCAACATCAATATTTTGCTCATTCACATCAATAGGATTATCAACAGGAGGAATCACATCAGGTTGTGTAACATGCTCATTAACAATAGCAGGAATAGGCACATAAGAGTGCTCCACCGTATTTGGAGCAGGAGGAGGGGGAGGCACATTATTCAAGCAAGAAAATTCAGTTTCATTAAACACAACATCACGACTAATGATCACTTTGAAACCCGGTTCCTCCCTTACCCATAATCTATACCCCTTGACACCCTCCGGGTATCCCAAGAAAATACACCTCACAGTCCGAGGTTCAAGCTTATCATTTTTTCTATGGGCATATGCAGCACAATCAAAAATCCTCAAATTAGAATAATCAACAGGTTTTTCATAAAAAACAGCTTCAGGACATCTACCATTTAAAGGGACAGAGGGAGACATATTTATAAGATAGGCGGCAGTCATCACTGCCTCACCCAAAAACGTTTGGACAAACCAGAAGTAGCAAGCATGGTTCTAACTCTTTCTAATAGAGTTCTATTCATACGTTCAACAACACCATTTTGTTGCGGTGTATAAGGCACAGTCTTATGCCTTTTAATTCCATTCTCTAAGCAAAAGTTATCAAACTCATGATTGCAAAATTCAAGACCATTATCAGTCCTAAGGATCACAAGAAAGAACAAAATTTCGAGTGTCTTTGAAAAGAGTAGGGCAAAAGAAACCTGATTGTAGAATTTTAGCGACGGTTTTTGATGTGCTTGCATGCCCAGCATAGGGAGAAGAGTGACAATGATGAAGTATGTTCCTCACCTCCTTGTTAGGCACACAAAGCCTAATCATACCATCCGCACATTGCTTGAAAAGGAGCGGATCTTCCCAAAAATAATTCTTTACCTCCGAGAAGAATTTCTTCCGTTGTTGGTAGCTCAATTCCGGAGGTAGAATTCTACATGCTAAATAGTTTACGATGTCCGCAAGCCATGGTGTTTCCATGGTTTTTATAGCAAGTAGATGATCATCCGGAAATGAATCAGCAATGGGAAGTTCTTCTTCATCGGAGTCTTCCCCATACTTGGTGAGCCGTGATAGATGATCGGCTACCAAATTTTCTGTTCCCTTTTTATCAAGGATCTCAATATCGAATTCTTGAAGAAGAAGGATCCATCGGATAAGTCTTGGTTTGGCTTCCTTCTTAGCCAACAAATATTTTATTGCCGCATGATCCGTGTATATGATGACTTTAGATCCCACAAGTGCACGGGCTATAATAGTATAACTAATGCATGTACGGGTCGATCCCACAGAGACAGGATTTACTAATGGCAATATTTGTTTTTACAAGAAATAGAAATAGAGATTGGGAGTAAATATGCTTTGTTTTATGAAAATACTAAGGAAATACACCGATTACTTAAATTAAACTCTTATAATATGAAGACATTCTTGGGATTGGAAATCTAACAACATGTAGTCAACAAATAAATCAAGTTTTATAAAAATATAGTTCAATTCATATATCAAGGATGATACGTTAAGTTTTGCATTACTTGTCAATCGAAGGCTTTGCACATGTACTCTCTATTAATCATGTCCTATATCTCGATGGTCCATAATTAATAAGAATCCATTAAGTTCCGGTTAAATCCACGTATTTTTCACTAAAGGACCTGTTGGGATTGGATCCTAAAACTACAAGGAAGAAGTGGAGACTAAGTCGGAAGAGTTTGGTGTGATCAAGGAGTTCAAACCGAGAAGAATTCTTGGGCGTTGGCTAGCTTGGTTTGAGGCGGGCGCATGGAGGAGCCGAGGCGGGCGCCTCAAGGGCCGAGACAGGTGGCCGAGGTTTGCCAACGCGAGGCGGCCGCATGGAAGGCTTGAGGCGGGCGCCTCAAGCTGGCCGAAATTCTGGGACTTGATTTGCTTCCTTATTTGGTTAGAACTCTTCTTAAATTAGATTTAGGGCTTCTTTGTGTTACTATATAAACATAGATCCGACCTAGAACAGATTTGTGAGTTGTAGCAACATATTAGAGAGACTAATAACATATTGGCTTGGCAATTGCCCCCGGACGTAGTTCACGAGTTGGTGAATGAACCGGGTAAACAACTCTTGTGTTCTTGTGTGTGATTGTTTCTTTCTTGTACGTGTGGGTGTGTTAATTTCTTTATCTTGATTGCAACGGGGGAGCACCAATTTCACAACAACTGGTATCAGAGCTTTGGTTTGGAGGATTCAAAATCTTTTCATTAGTTGATTAATTTTGAATAATCGCGTTCTTGGGGATTTTGGTGAAGCAGTCAAGATGAAGAACCATATCGAGAAATTCAGCGGTGTGAATTTCACGTTTTGGAAGACAAGGATTGAAGACTACCTTTATTGTAAGGATCTTCATAAGCCCTTGAAGGAGAAGCCCGAAGACATGTCACAAGGGGATTGGGAGGTGTTGGATCGAAAGGCGTTAGGAGCGGTAAGGAGTGCCCTAACCGACGACGTTGCACGGAACGCTATGGAGGCCAAGACAACGGTGGAGTTGCTACAAACGCTGTCGGACATGTATGAGAAGCCGTCGAATATCAATAAGGTGCATTTGATAAAGAGGTTTGCGAATGCGAAGATGTCGGAGGGCGAGACGGCGGCAAGTCATATCGGCAATTTCAAAGGTATGGTGGACCAACCGAAAAGTGTTGATATTACTTTCTCCGATGAAGTGCTAGCTTGTTTTCTTCTAAAATCATTGCACGATAGTTGGGAGGTTCTTGTCACAACGATTAGTACGTCGAAAACGGCATTGGTGTATACGGAGGTTAGAGATCTCATCCTGCAAGAGGAGTTGCGAAGGAAGGAGAAAAGGGGAGAATCGTCCGTAGATGAAATGCACTTAGGGTGGAGAGAAAAAGGGGTGGACCTAAGGGGAAAAAGGTCAAGTGCTACAATTGTGGTGAATTGGGGCACATCGGTTATGATTGTCGGGAAAAGGTGGTGGTGCGCACGTGGTGGATGATGGTGGTGATGTATTAATCCTAGGGGAGGAACAGTCGGGTGAAGATTGGGTGTTGGATTACGGAGCTTCTTGTCATGCTAGTGGGGATGCGAGAATCAATGAGGCGGTACAAATAGCAGGAGATTTTGGGGTTCTCTATCTTGGTGATGGTCGGCCATTGAAGATCGAAAGGAAAGGGGATGTAATGATGAAGACACCTAATGGGGCTGTTTTACAACTACACGACGTGATGCATGTTCGGATTTGAGGAGGAGGGTGATTTACGTGGGACAACTTGATAGTGAAGGATACGGTGTTTCTTTCATTGGTGGGTCTTGGGAAGTCACAAAAGGGGCTAAGGTGTTGGCTCATGGGGTTAAGGGGAAGACGTTGTACTCTACCTACAATGTCAGTTTTCGTTCCGATGGGAGCAAGAGGCTTAAGAACCGGCCTGTTGGTGTAAAAAGGGGAGACATCAAGAAACGGTATGTTGGGGAGGACACTGAAAGTTGATCAACGCGGTGTGGATGTCCAAGGGCCCTAACGAGAGCGGATTCGGACCATGAACAGTCGATGCAAGGAACAAGGTGTGTCCAAGTTTCACGGGGAGGCATTGCGAGGAAGGTGGGTCTGGAGGGAGAAGGCGAAGTTAGACTTGCGGGGAGAAATCAAGGTAGCAGCTGATTTGGGGAGGCAAGAACGATCTAACACGGAGAGGTTGAAACGTCGCTTGGTTTCAACTCGCCTTAGTACTTGAGGAGAGGTGCGGTAGTGTCAAGCCAATATGGAGGGGAAAATGTGTTCGAAGGTCTTTACTCCGTGGTGGGAGTTGATGGGTGTTTCTATGTTTGTTAGTTTAGTCTCCGGTGGGAGATTGTTGGGATTGGATCCTAAAACTACAAGGAAGAAGTGGAGACTAAGTCGGAAGAGTTTGGTGTGATCAAGGAGTTCAAACCGAGAAGAATTCTTGGGCGTTGGCTAGCTTGGTTTGAGGCGGGCGCATGGAGGAGCCGAGGCGGGCGCCTCGAGGCCGAGGCGGTGGCCGAGGTTTGCCAACGCGAGGCGGCCGCATGGAAGGCTTGAGGCGGGCGCCTGGCCGAGAATACGGGACTTGATTTGCTTCCTTATTTGGTTAGAACTCTTCTTAAATTAGATTTAGGGCTTCTTTGTGTTACTATATAAACATAGATCCGACCTAGAACAGATTTGTGAGTTGTAGCAACATATTAGAGAGACTAATAACATATTGGCTTGGCAATTGCCCCCGGACGTAGTTCACGAGTTGGTGAATGAACCGGGTAAACAACTCTTGTGTTCTTGTGTGTGATTGTTTCTTTCTTGTACGTGTGGGTGTGTTAATTTCTTTATCTTGATTGCAACGGGGGAGCACCAATTTCACAACAGGACCATCCCTAGGCCATTAAACTACTCTCGTGATTAATGGAGCCTAGTTCGATTTATATGGTTCCGCTAATCAATATTCTTCCGCGGGATACTTCTCTTGATTAGCTAAGATTCATACAAAGTATGGACGTCATCATATTTGTAGGCATGACAAAATGATATAAAAAGAATTGATTATGAAAGGTGAAAGAAACTTTAAACTTGATTAACAAAGAAGACTACATTATGCTGAATTTCCAGCCCCAAGAAATTAGAGGATTACTCACTAGTCACGGCAGAAACTTCAAGGATTGATAAATAAGACATGAATTAAAGCATAGAAGAAAGATACTTATTTGAAATACTTGTAGGGAAACAATGGCTGAAAATAAACTTTGATATCTTATTGCTTCAATACTCCAAATAACTCCAAGAACAAAGGTTGAATCTTCGAGAGATTAGAAATAATAATGCTAGAGAGGTTTTGCTATGCGTTTCTATGTATATTCAGATGTAAAAATCAGATATCTAATACTGATACAAATGGACCTTTAAATAGGCATCTAAGTTAAGGTTGTATCTCTTCAAAATTTTGTCTTTAAAAGGTGCCTTTAGGATCTGGAAACAGCAGTTGCACGGGCCGTGCGTTGTGGATTGCACGGCCGTGCAAGACTTGGCGCCAAATTTTCTTTCGAACTGGCCAGACTGCACGGGCGCTCCAGAAATTGCTACGTAGCCACTCAGGCTTGATTTGCTCGGCCGCTCCAGGTTTGAAGACTCGGCCGCTTCATTGACTTTGGGTCATTTTGGCCCGAAGGCTTTGCACGGTCGCTCCCTTATATAGAACACGATCGTGCTAGCTGAGTTTTGGCCTGGATGATCATTTTGAAGCTGTCCCTTCTTTGCCTTGATTCCTTAGATATGTCATAACTTCATTTGCTCCAAAAAATGGACCCTAAGACCTGTATAAATGCTCAAACATATACCAACAAGCATAAAATTCCATATATAGAATAAAAGAAGTTAAATGAAGACTAAATGATAACAAAAACTAAGTAAATTATATAAATATAATGCTATAAATGATTATAAAATAGTCATTTGTTATAAATGAATATAAAATAGTCATTTATCACCCTTTAGTGGGCATCTTGTCCCCTTTGACTCTACATTCTTTCTTCCTTACAAAATATATATATATATATATATATATTAAAGTTGGTGAGGAGGGCTATGGCTTCGCCACGTGGACAAGTTTAGGTAAATTCTTGATTTTGGAGAAGCCACGTCATCACTATCCCAAAATCTATATGACTTTTGATATTCTCCTTATTAGCTAATACTATTAGTTAATAATAATAGTTATTATATAGGTTAACTATTACTATTAATAGTATTAGTTAACTATAATAGTTACTTTATAAGTTAACTATTACTATTAATTGTATTAGTTAACTATAATAGTTACTATATATGTTAATTATTATTATTAATAGTATTAGTTAACTATAATAGTTATTATATATGTTAACTATTATTATTAATAGTATTAGTTAACTATAATAGTTACTATATAAGTTAACTAATCCTATTAAGTGTATTAGTTAACTATAATAGTTACTATATATGTTAACTATTATTATAAATATTTATTAGTTTACTATATAGGTTAAGTAATAGTATTATAGTTACAATATATGTTAACTATTACTATTAATAATATTAGTTAATCATAATAGTTACTATATACTTCCTCCGTCCCATTACAAGCCACAAACTTTCCTTTTTGGGCGTCCCATTACAAACCACAAACTTTCTAAAATGGAAAGGAATCTTTACTATTCCCTCCACTCATTCTCTCTCCTACATTATTTTAATACTCACAACACCATTATAATTCACTATTCCCTCGACTCATTTTCTCTCCTATTTTACTTTTACACTCACAACATTTATATCATTATTTTTTTCCTTATTCTACGCGTCTACATTAATTTTCCTCCTTGTAATAGGACGGAGGGAGTATATGTTAACTATTACTATTAAAAGTATTAATTAATCATAATAGTTACTATATAAGATAACTATTATTATTCAACTTACTAATAAAATGTAAAATGCAATCCGTGCGTAGCACGGGCTTACCACTAGTCCCAACAAAAAGACCGAATCTTTATCCTAGAAAGAAATGTCTCACACATAAGTTTCGCAATTTGATACCACGATTCAATGAGTCCCAATTTCTATGGTAGGAGGTAAGTTGAAAAGGTTTCTTTCTGATGGCCAAATTAAGGTGCAATTTGAATACATTTTCCCCTAAACACATCTCAGCAAAGAAACAATTAAGATAAGGAAAAATCCAAAAATAGGCATTGCTAATGTGAATGGAGTGGATAACATCAAAGTGAATACCATTTTCGGACCGTCATCTCATTATTCTATTGCATAAAACATTTCCCTCTATAGATAATTGCAATGGAACAGGTATACTATATCAAAATCATTTATTAAATACTCATCTGAATATTACTTTGAATTTAATATTAGCAAAAACTCACTTATATTTCGACTTTTTGGTGGGTATTGAGCTGCGACCCATTCCTCGATTATCTAAAGCGCAGACCTCCACATCATTGCCACTATATTGGCCGTCATCTTCCTCCGGTAAGCTCCCGAGATTTTTTAGTAAGAAATTGAAGGGAACAGAAATAATTTTTTTTTTTTAGCATTTTTCTGCTACACAATTCTCTCAAAATTGGGAGAAAATGAAGGAAATGAAATATTATAAAAGATTTTTTTTTATAAACCTATTTTTCCCATCAAATAAACTACTATCTTTTTCTTTCAAGAAATTAATTTCTTCCGTGACCTTTCTTTTCTCTCCCTTTTTTTAAGACTCGGGAGCCCACACTAATAAAGAATCGTTGCAGTCCAAATTCTGCAGCTTTCGCTGTCCCGTTCCAAATCATATCATGTCGATCAGGTAAAATGCTCATTACCCACCCCTTCCATTTTAGTAGCTTCATGTGACCGTCTCAAAACAAAAATAAAAAAACCTTTTCAAAGAATCAATTACGATAGAAACGTGAAATCCCAATTGTTTTTAGTGCCCACTAGCTGTTCGATGAAATGCCTGAAAGATGATTTCAACTTTCGTTTCAGATAGTTGACGGCTGCAAGTTAATTAAATAGTGCCCAGAAGGGCCTCCATCAGGCAACATTACAGGCGTTGCAGCAACTTCCTCTGGAGTCAATCAGTCAAGTACACTGTATTACCTGTAATGTCTGTCTTCACATACCCAGGATGTGCACAATTAACAAGCATGTTTGGGAACTTCTTTGCAACTAGTCTTGTATACGAGTACATTGCTACTTTTGGTAGATACTATTATAGGCCACCCTTTTGCCTGCAACTTATCCTCCTTGAAATCTTTAAGAAACCATTGAATTATACCTTCTATTTTTTCTTCTATTAGACTGTCGATGTTGTTCAGCTCTGCTTTTACTGTCTCGTCGTAGACTAACTGTAAAAATATGGGGCTGAGTTATAGATTGTTGTTTGAGTAATGCTAGATATTTTGGTAAACATATTCCAACTTTGATCCAAGCTGACGAGTTTGAGATGTGATTGGTTAGGATGCAACCACTTGCCAGGCATAACAGTTGACTAACCACACCAAGACTTATCAGCGAGGAGACAAAGATCTGCTTTTTATGTTATTTTCTTTATACTGATTTCTTGATGGGAATGGTATTTTGTCTATGCTTATATGTCTGTAACAGGCCACATTTTCTCGTCGTCCGGCAAATTGGCTTTACCATCTTCTAGAAGCCCACACACAACCTCACCTAACTTTCACTCTGAGTTCATCAGCATCACTAAGGATCTTTTCCGTCATAAAGATTGAGGTGTGTTATGGTAAGTATTTTTATTCGATAAGGAAAGATGTTAAAGTACTGTGTGTCACCTTTGAGGACCATAATAGGAGTGCGAGGAATACTTTTGAGGGTAGAGTTGTTAATAAAACTCAATCTTTGTCAAACCAAAACAACCACCAAGTGTTAGAGCTTAATATTTTGATTGTTGATGCTCTGATTTGTGCTAAAAAAGAATTGGTTTCTGTTTCTCGATAGGGACCCCACCCAATCCTTTCGTCCTTCTTATTTCCCCTGTTTCTCTTTCAATGCAGTTGAAGGATTTCAACATCATATGTCCTAGAGTATTAAAGTTAACCAATCTGTAAATCATGATTAGTTTGTGAAGCGTCAAAATGACGAGCTTTGTTACCCTGGGAAATGCTAGGAATTACATCAATAAGTTGAATGGAACTAATCACACTCCGCAAGAAATTCCATATTACAATTACAGACATATATACAATAAAATATGATGATGATTTTGATACATAGATCAAAATTCTGATGCCTGCATTTCCATGAAGAATTTGCCAGAAGGACCTCCATCTGGCAACAAAGCCACCATAACAGGAGCTCTAGCACCTTCCTCAGGTGTCATGTATCCCGTATTCGCTGTAATATCTGTTACCACGTAGCCAGGATGAACACAGTTGACAAGAAAATCAGGAAATTTTCTTGCTAAAAGTCTTGTGTAAGCATTAACGGCAATTTTTGACAGTTTATAAGCAGACACTGTTAGTGGCCAACCATTAATCTGCAACTTATCGTCTTTGAAATCCTTCAGAAACCTCTGCAATATCACATCTATCTTATTTTCTGTTAAGCTATCAAGAGTTTCCAACTCTTCTTTCACCTTTTCATTTGGGAGCACCTGAATAGAAACACAAAGTAGTGAAATACTTGTTGGTTATGAAAAATGATACATACTCCGTATGCACGATTTTTTGAGTTTTGGTACCTTCAGTTGTCCAATATTGGAAGAGATGTTTACTATTCTTGGTGAATCTGATCGTTGTAGAAGATGAACAAGTGCTTCTGTTACTCCCTTAGTTCCATAATAGTTTGTTTTTAAACAGCTATCAGCCATTTCGTAACTCTGGTCTATAATTCCAGTCAGTAAGTGTGCATTCTCGTCGGTCACCGCTGCCTGTACAAAAGAGTTTATCTTATAATGCAGTATATCAGCTGCATATAGGTTTATCTATGATAGTCTAAGTAAGCTCTTTTCCCGCTCTTTATGTAACTTAAAATAGAAGATAATTATACAATGAAAATTGAACTAAACTAGAAATACTTACAAACGCTGCACCATCTTTGAATGCTCGAAAATTGTCACTATGAATATTGATTCCACTTTCTCCTGCATTATTAACCTGCAAGGTTATAGTTTATGAAATTAGTTGATTTGGAGTTGAATTGTATAACCTTCTTAGAATAGGGATTTTGAATGCAATTATTTCTTTGGGAAGGAGGGAGTATTTTCTAATTACTTGTTATTCTTACCAGAATATCAAGTTTCTTGAAGTTCGCCTCGATAAAATTTGCCAAGGAAGCAATGCTACTTGGATCCTTGACATCTAGCTGATGAAAAACCACATGTTTGAGTCCAGAAGCTCTAAGCTCCTCAACAGCCTCAGTTCCTTTATTTTCATCCCTAGCAGTAAGTATGACTCGAATTCCTTTTGTTGCTAGTTGTCTACATATCTCCAGTCCTATTCCTTTGTTTCCCCCAGTGACAATAGCATACCTGAAATATACAGACCATATAAGTACATATTTCTTTTTGTAGAGCTGATGAGATGTGTTAATTTTCTTTTTTTTTTGGTTGAAATGGAGATATTAATGGAGAAAATATTCTCAATTTCTGATGGAGATCAAAATAGTGATTTATTTAGTTTTAATTTTAATTATTATTATGTATTTTCGGATTTATATTTAGTTAGGTGATAAAGTCGTATTTTAGAGTAGATTTATGCAATATTGTGAGGTTTTATAGTTTATTTAGGTTACTATATAGATTAGGGTTATTTTTAGAGGTGTTTAATTGACTTGATTTCCAAGTCTTAGGAGTCCTATAAAACCAAGTTAATTGTAATTCCGAAAATTAGCTTTGATTAATAAAATTTGATATTGAGTGTTTACTCTTTATTTCCTAAAAGTGAATAAATTCCTTTTGGATGCCAATTTTTCGGTAATCGTGCGTGATTTAACGAGAATTGAAGATCTATTACTGGTAGTCGTACACGATTCAACAGTAATTGATTTATCATTAATAAGTCTTCCGCTACGTTTCGTTGGAAGTTATCTGCAACAGAATCTGTATATTTGCTATGACTGTAATTAATTCAAGCAGAAAAGAAAAAAAATAGCAAAATGGAGTCAAGCAACGCCATACAGCTGAAAGAAAAGACTTAAATATTCAACGGAAATGATGAGATATTGGTACCTTTCTTCTGTTTTGGCAATGGCGTCTTCCATTTTCTTAAGAGAACCCTGTAAAAATAGTCTAAAGTACCTTCAATTCTACTTGTTAGATGAAAACAGTGCCAGACTTAAATAGGAGCACCAGCTGGCTTATCAGTACTTGTTTATTCTTTGTTTCCAAGTGGGTATTGCGGTGGGATTCGGAACTATGCAGTCCAAGAGGAATCCAATTCCTCTACCTATTTTGGGGCCTCCTTGTCTCTTCTTTGCGTTATTAAGAGTTGAATTGTCTTCAAATCCTCACCCTGTCATCAACAGGGGTCACCCATTTGTGGGAAATTAAATCTAGACCGTTGGCGATTGATATCCCCTTTGTGATAATAGATGAAGTGGACTAATTAGAAAGAAGAGACATCTAAGGAGAAACCAAAAAGAGGTAGAGGAATTGGATTCGCAAAGGAGATGCTGCTCCGCTGCAACGGACAAGATTTTGTCATTCCCCCAGTTGGTGGATCAACAGCCGGAATTAATTTGTCCTTGTGTCTCTCGCCTTAAATCAAATTAATCCTGACCGTTGATCCACCAAGAGGAAGATGTGATGAAGTCTTGTCCATAGGCTGGAGGGGAGTAGCCTTTTCTCTGCTGCAGCAATCCCTTGTCCATTGCCAATGCTCATATATTTTAAAATTATCAGCAATATTAAAATGTGCCATGTTTCTTAATGCAATCAATACTCATAAATGGCATGGCTGACATTGCATTACTGAAGATTGCATTAGATCTTATGGTAAATTATTTTATTCATACCTTTATATATATTATTGCCATATTTTTCTTAGTTTTATACTAAGTTATGTGGAAGTCCTTATCATAGATGTCTGTAATGAAGGGATGCTTTTTTTTTTACTTCTATTTTGTTTTTCACATTTGATTTACACTAGTGTCGGTGCACTTGGCTAATTTAGGTGATCTTAGACAAGACTTTGTACCAGCTCACGTCCTTGTCCAGTTCTGAAATTTGATGAACTAAGCAATTAATTGAAATTTGTTACTTTTCATTTAGGATCAAACAGGCATCCAAAATTGCTGACATCCTTTCAGCCTTTCTTACATTAAGCTAGACCATATATTTATCAAAAGTTCAAGTAAAAATTAAGGAGGCAAGAGGCCATCTGGAACCTGTCTGACCACAAGGCTGGGTGTGGGAACTGGCTCGTTAGGTCTTACTCCCTCCGTCCCAAAATGAATGTCCAAAACATTTTCAAATTCAAGAGCAAATTTGAAAACTTTTTGTACATTCATTTTGGGACAGAGTTAGTATCTAGGTACATGTTTTAACTAGACACCAGAATAGACAACCAAGGATTTACTTCTACAGCTTGTGCTGTAGTAAGCACTGAAGTCACAAGTATTCTACAAAGTAAACTGTCTAATTTTCTCTGATTTTGAATTTTTGATATCCTGGTCAAGAAATTGTAGCTATATCACTGATGTGATCGTGAAAAAGAGATTTGGGCCCAACAAAATAATATGAGGCCCAATACGGCAATTATGGATTAAAAATCATGATAATGGGCCCAAGTTAGATAAGGGCGATTGGCGACTTCTCTTAGTGTATGGGCGGGAAACAAGGCCCGGCGAGAAGTCCGTTAGAGCCCATCACCGTACGAAAATGGTATAATCTCAAGGCGGACATCCCGCATTGGTATGTTCTTATCAGCGACAACCAAGGGTTGTCGCCTTTTCATGGTTGCCGCTTATAGGCGACATACGGATTAAAAGCCACAGTTCGGCAGCGGTTAAAGTCGTTATGTTTGGGGCCCACGGAATCTATTGTGATGATGAGCTATTTGTCAGGTAAAAGTTGGCGTCTCCACTTGCTGATAGGGTGCCATGCACACCTAATGGATGATCGACACGTGTCCAAGAGCATGTGACTTGCACATGACCTAAAGGAGTATATAAACAACATGAAAAATGGGATTTGGTGAGTTCTAAGTAATTTTCTGCAGTTATATTCTACCAGTTTCCATTGATACTTTTCTTTGTTTACAAGATCTTGCACTGACTCTCACGCCAGAGATGCCCCCGACCCAGTTTACGTGTGGTGCATGTGCAGGAGACAAACGGAGAAGTAGCCGGTATATCCATAATAGTCCAATCCCTCATTCAGCCCGGTGCAACTCATTTTTCGACTGATTTTCTCTTTTCCGTTTGGATCGTTTAGCCTGTTCTTATTTGTACTGTTGTTAGTGAAACCCAGAAACCCAGAAAACTATATCAAAATGGTTCATGATAAAGGAACCCCTTCTAAAACCATACCAAACCTGGCGTTGACAACGCCGAACCTACGAAGTGAAGCTCATGTGCCTACTGGATCTGGTTTGGATGGTGGTGTGCATTCGACTGATACGGAGTCTACGGTGAGGCGAAGAAGGGCGCGGGAAGATAAGGAGCGAGATGAGGTGAGAGGGGCGAGACATGGCAGGCAAGAGCCTTTGCCCCTCACAGACAATGATGTTAGGGCCGAAGCTGATAGAATCAGAGCAAACGAGTTATTATTGCAGATTCTTGCCAACAACAACAGACTAGTGAAAATGAGGCAAGAGCCTACTCAGATTCCGCAGAATGTGATTGGGAGAACAGCTGGAAACAGCCCGGCTGGGGGCAAGTTGTCAACCAAAGTGTTTCAAGGAGGGAAGATAGACGAGAGCGCAACATGCCGCCACCCAACGACAGACCAAGAGCTCAAAGGCTAGAAACCACTAGGGCAAGATCTAAAGGGGTGGTAGGAAAGAGGAGGTCGCAGGAGATCATGGAGGATGGAAAAAGGAGGAAGGTTTATTATCAATCTTTAAGTTCGCGAGATTCATCTTATTACGATGAGTATGATGTAGAAGAGATAGACTGTGGGTCAACCATGGATAAGACATACAGGCCAAGTCGCTCTAGACATTCGGAAGAAAGGTCGCGTCATTCAGAGAGGTCGTGCATGGACAAGGAGCCTAGGCGACATGAAAAGATTGAGAAGGCTGAAAAAATTAAGAAGGTTGATAAGGTTGAGAGGGCAGAGAAAAGGAGGAGGACCATTGGAAAAAAGAAATGGCGAAAAGAATCAAGGAGTTAGAAGCGGGAAACAAAGTTGAAGAGGAAAAGGATTCCTACTTAACCCCATTCGTGAAAGAAATCCAAAATGCTGATCCAGATCCCACTTTTCGCATGCCATCGTTGTCAGATTATTCAGGGAACACAAGAGCGAGAACCCACGTTGGAGGCATAGTTGTTAAAGGCGAAAGGCGAGTGGCGGGCGATACACACCTAGAAAAGGCGAAAGGCGAGGCGATAGAAAAGCGGCAAAAAGGCGAGCAAGGCGGAAAAATAAAATAAATAATTAGTAAATATTTGAAAAATATATAAATATACCTGTAACATATGAACAAAAATTCAAACATAGGACTAACATAAAACATTTAATAAATGTCATTTCACTTATAATAATATCCTAAACGTAATTTAGACCCCAAAAGAGATAATTTTAAGGCAAAAGGAGCATAAATTTAAATCAAATAGTTCAAATCAATAAAATAAATACTAGTTTAAGAAATTGAGATGAATTTAAAGTATAAAACACTTAAGAAAGAAAATAAAGTTCTAAAATCGTGCAAAAGCAAGTCAAGCAAGGGTTAAGGCCAATAAATCTTAGCCTCAACCCCAATCCAGCCCCCCCGACAGAAACACTATCCTCTTCATCCTCATCTAGTATCTGAACATCTTCATCGTCATCATTTACGTTCCCATCCAAGTCGTGTGCTTTCTCGAGGAGCTCTATATCTTCCTCTTCTTCGTCATCTTCATCAAGAAGGTGTAGAGGGGGTGGTGGTGGCCTACTTGGCCTAGGAATCTCTGAAGTTTGTACTCCTCCCTTAATCGTTGTAGTTGTCTTCTTCCTTGAGCTACTTAGACCCCCGTCACTTCCGCGTGATGGAGTTGATTTGATTGTCCTATCTCTAGTTGTATAAGCACGATCCTCAGCGCCACACACATTACTAACCAAATCCCAAGTTAATCCACCACCATTCACTTCATAACCATCATCTTTGGTATACCATTCATCACATTCATCAACTTCATCCAAACAAATTGGATCGATTGTATATCGGGATTGGTAGCGTCGTCTTAAAGCTCTGTTATATTTTACGAAGACCAAGTCATTTAACTTGGTTTGATCCAACCTATTCCTCTTCTTACTGTGAACCTGTAATTATTTTAATCCAAATTAGTACAAGGCTACATGAATTAACGTTTATATTATTGCTAACTCACACTTTTTAAATTTTGTATACATACATGCTCGAAGAAACTCCAATTCCTCTCGCATTCCGAAGCACTACAAATCAAGTTAGTGATTTTCATGGCAAACTATCGCAATTCTGGAGTTGATTTACCATAAAGCCTCCACCACTCACCTACGAAATGAAGAAACAACAAGTTAATACTCATAGTTGTGACACTATAAACATGAAATCTATCAAATTATAAATAAAATATTACCTGGAGCAATCGTGTATCGTTGCCTTTTAGCCGTCACTGACCCAAATGATTCTTCTGCATTTGTATAAACCTTCAATTGCCTGGTTTTTTGATTGAGTTTTGTGTCGGGTATCAATCTCTCAAGACATTTAACGAACCCATCCCAAACCTCTTGGTCCTTGTGAATATTCCTATTCGTGTAGTGAAACTCTGGATTCAAGTAGTAAGCAGCAGCAGCATGCAAAGGTTGATGAAGTTGATCTTCCCCCCTGCGATCAATGATCTGAAAAAACTCTGAATACTCCTCTTTGTCTTCAAAATTCTTTGCAATTTTTTCCTTCGCTCTATCCATGGCTTCATAGATATATGGCATAGGAGCCTTTATCTCACCATCAACTAATCGAAGGACATTAAAAAGAGGACCGACGACCAAAAGAGCCTCTTTAGCCACCTTCCAAAATCTAGCATCCATGATGGTTTTAGTTGTTTGCTTACCTTTTTCTTCGTTTGCCCATTTGCTATTCTTTCAAACATCGGAAATAACATTGCCCTTAACTCTTTCTTTACCTTCTCATACCTCGAGAGAGTAAGAAATGCTGTCGCAAATCGAGTCTTTGCTGGTCTCACTAAATTCAGCTCGGTGAACTTCCTCATCATATTCACGACCCCAGGACGTCCATAAATGTAGCTATTCAACTTTATAGCCCGTTCAAATACTTTTTTCATTCTTGGAATGTTAAAAATATCCTCCAACATCAAGTCCATGCAATGAGCAGCGCATGGTGTCCAGAATAAATGTGTATATTTTTCCATTAAATTCTCACCTATGTAAAAGAGAATAAAATAATAATTAGAACAATTACATAAACATACTAATTATGATATCAAATTATTACTTACCGGCACTTTTCATATTGGAAGCATTATCAGTTATAACTTGTATAACATTCTCCGAACCGATTTCCTCCACAACTTGACTGAGCAAATCACATAGCCTATCTCTGGTTTTGCAATAATCTGAAGCATCAACTGACCTTAGAAACATACTAGAAAATTAATCAAAGTTCGCTCTCGCTTGTCCTTCCACCCATATGACATAATAGAGCAACCATATGTCTTCCACTCTTCTCGATGATCCTCCATAACGTTGTTTACAGCTTCCACTTCTTTCTTCAGTAAAAGAACTCTCAATTCATGGTAACTCGGAGCTTTCATCGCACCACATCTACCGACATCATTGATTGCTTCTTGGAAACTATCATAATTCGCTGCATTAAATGGTATCCCTGCATCATAAAACCATCTAGCTAAAGATGAACATGCTTTGTTTCTAAGCACTTTCAATGCTTCCTCATTCTCACTCTTTTGTTTCTTCATGTTTTTTGCTGTTGAGCCACCATGACTAACAAAATTATCCATTGGCCCTCTAGTTTGTATTCTTGGCTTTTTAATTGAATGACCTTGTTCTCCGCCATCCTCACCATCAAGTTTATCCCCATAACTTCTCATAGTTTCTTCTCTTATCCTTTGCTGATGAATATCTTTATTGAAAATTCGTTTTTCCTTAACTTGCTGCTTTATGCCCATAAATGTTTTAATTTCTTCTTTAACATCATCCGGCACACTCTCACAATCCCTTACATTAGGATTTTCACCAACGATATGATGTTTGGCTCTTAATATCCCACCTCTGAACTCAAGTCCACAAAAATTACATGTTGTATTATTTGTGTTTTTTCATCTTTTAATGTCACGTACTTCCAACATGGATCCTTCCGTTTAGAATTAGTAGAGGAGATGTTCGACATTGTTAATAATGATCTCACGGGGAAAAGAAAGAACATTATTTAAAAAAATAACAAAAGTATTTTCTTGTTTTATGAAAAAATAAATTTAAACATCAACTTAAAACTAGAAAAAAGCAATAATAAACAATTAAACAAAGGAAAAAAAAGACTTATGAACCATGAAAGGAAGACACGCTATTAAAAAAAAAAGGAGAGGAAGACACGTTGTTGTTGAAAAAAAGAAAAGAAAATAAAAGAGACAGACGCAAGTCGCAAACAAAGCAGAGAAAAAAAAACATAGAGACGCTGAAGTCGACGCGAACCTGAAGTCGACGCTAAACCTGAAGAGTGGCTTGATTTGCGGTCGTCGTCGTTCGTCGGCGTCGTCAATGGTGAGTCATGAATTGCTTGGTTTACGTCCATGAAATTGATTTCATAATCGATTTTATAATCGATTTCATAATCAATTTCATAATCGAACTCGAAATTCCTAATCGATTTCATAATCGAACTCGGAATTCCTAAAATTGACGATGTTTCCATAAAATTGGAAACCCTAGAATCCCAATTTGACACTTTCTCGATTCCTACTTTGACTTGGAATTTTCTTAGCGTTTATCGCTTTTACAAAACGACCGCCAGAGTCTGCAGAGGCAGTGTAACCTCCCAGGCGCCAATATGGCGAGGCGGGCGAGAGAAGCGAGCGCCTTTCACAACTATGGTTGGAGGTTTTGAGGTGACGATGTCCATGCTTACCAAGAATGAAGCAATTTTGTGTAAAGCGTTGGCTAGTACATTGACTGGAGTGGTTCCTCACACAACCTACAGAGTTGATCACTGGTTACCAAGATTTTAAAAGGAAGTTTTTGGCGAGATTTAGTGCCTCTGGGGCACAACAATTGAGGAAACTGGAACTATGCGGATAAGGCAGAAAGCTGGTGATGGAATAGCCGGTTATACTGAAAGGTTCATGGAGGTGGCAAATCAAATTTCCAACATAGAACATAGCAACATCATTATGCTCTATAATGCAAATCTATTGCCTGGTCACTTCAAGCAAGAATTGGAGATGAGGTTGCCGGAAACCGCCGGCAAATTGTACGAGCGGGTTAGAGGATATTGTGGAGGAGATGATAATGACGAGGTACCAGTGATTCCCATATCAATTTTCATTTGAGTTACTCTCATCAAATTAACGACCAAATTTGCAGTTCGCCCATTGGCCATTGTGCATTAATATGATTGCCGCTAATGATGAGGAGATGGATTGGGAGGTAACAGAAAGTATGATGAATAACACAACAATCATTACAGTGGCGACAACTGTGTTTTCCAAAGATGGAGAGATGGGGAATGATGAGGTGCGAGAAGTTGAGGAAGAGATGAGGGAACAAGAAGCCGCCGACGAGATTAATCTTTCATTGGAGATAGTCAGCGTGAACTCAACATTGAGCCGTGTGAGGGCTGTTAGACTTGTACAGATGGAACCTGAGATAGTGGAAATTGAGGAAGATGAGGAATATGAAGAAATTGAGGTTGAAACTATAGATGGGCAGCCAACGGGAAATGTCTTTTCATTAAAAAGCGAGAAGGTTCTCGCCAAGGATAAGAAAAGGAAGAGAATTGAATTCGATACGTTGCAAGTGCGAGATGAGCCTAATATCCAAGCTTTGGAAGAGCTTGAGGAAGTAGAAATTAATAGCAGTTTCCCTGAGCAGAAATTAAAATCGGGAAGCAGCTAGCCGAGGATGAGCGAAAACGGTTGGTTGCATTTCTAAAGGAAAGCTTGGATGTGTTTGCTTGGCAAACTGAAGACATGAGGGGAATAGATGAGAATGTCGCCATGCACTGACTTAACGTGGACCCGAATATAGAGTCGTTCAAACAGAAAATGAGGTATTTGTCGGCGGAAAAAGAGAAGGCAGTTATGGAGGAGGTGGAGAAATTATTGAAAGCGGGAATCATTGAAAAAATTCACGGACAAGTTATGGTGTTGAAAGCAAACAAGAAATGGAGGATGTGCATAGTTTTCATGGACCTGAATATGGCATGCCCCAAGGATTGTTATCCTTTGCCAAAAAGCGACAAGTTGGTGGATTCCATTGCAGGGCACAAAGTATTTAGCTTCATTGATGCTTACTCGGGCTACCACCAGATTAAGATGGCGGAGGAGGATAAGGTGAAAACCGCGTTCAGAACACCTAAGGGAAATTTTTGCTACAAAATGATGCCGTTTGGCTTGAAAAACGCTGGGGCAACATACCAGCGTATGGTGAACGAGGTGTTCAAGTCGCAGATTGGGAGGAACGTAGAAGCTTACATTGATGACATGGTGATAAAAACCAAGGATGGCGACCACTCGGAGGATCTAGCTGAAACCTTTTGCAATCTAAGAAAAAAATCGATGAAGCTGAATCCCAGCAAGTGCACTTTTGGAGTTACAGCGGGAAAATTTTTGGGTTTTTTGGTGAACAGAAGAGGAATAGAGGCCAATCCCGAGAAGATGCATGCCTTACTTGATATGTCGCCACCAAAGACAATTCGATAAATTCAACGTTTAAATGGAAGAATCATTGCCTTAGGACGCTTCATTTCTAGACAGCCGAAAGGTGTCTGCCATTTTTCAAAGTCTTGAAGGGCGGACAGAAGTTTTCAGGGAGTGAAGAGTGTAATGAAGCCTTCGAGCAAATGAAGAGTTATTTGGGGAAGCCGCCATTGTTATGTAGCCCAATTGGGGGCGATGAGTTGTTGGTGTATTTAGAGCGTCTGATTATGGGTTGCCACAGTTTTGGCGAAGGAGGAAGGGAATATTCAAAAGCCGGTGTACTACGTTTCCAAAGCGTTAAGTGAAGTAGAGGCGAGATATTTTAATGCAGAGAAGTTGGCGTATGCTTTAGTGGTTGCTGCCAGAAAGCTAAGGGCCTATTTCGCTTCACACACAATAACAGTTTTATCTGATGCCCCATTAAGGAAGATTCTACAGCAGCCAGATACGGCGGGAAGGTTATTGAAGTGGTCTATTAAATTGATTGAATTTGACATCAAATATGAATCTCGCAAGGTGATCAAGGCGTAGGCATTGGCAGATTTTATTGTTGAGACTTCTTTCACAAAATCGCAGGCAGAGTTGGTTGAAGCGGCAACCAAGGGTAGGGTACCTAAGAAAGTGGTGCCCAATCTGATTGAAGCAAAGGAGAAACCGCCAAATTGTTGGAGCCTACATGTGGATAGATCTTCAGCAAAAGATAAAGGAGGAGCGGGAATCATGCTAGTGTCGCCGGAGGAAGATTGCAAATATGAGAAATCTTTGAGATTTAAATTTCCTGCTTCAAACAACCAAGCTGAATATGAAGCTTTGATAGCGGGAATCGAGTTGGTCAGAGACATAGGTTTGACGAAGATTGTGATCCATTCAGACTCCCAGTTAATTGTGAATCAAGTAAAGGGAGAATATGGAGTGATGCATCCTGTTTTGGTGAAGTATTGCGACATGGCTAGAAATATTTTGAAGAACTTAGAGTTTTGGGAGTTGGTACAAAATGACATATCTGAAAACACAAGAGCTGATATGCTGAGTAAATCCGCGGGAGACAGTGCGCAAAACTCGTCAAATGAAGTGATGATAGAGTATGTAGAAATGTCGGCAATCAACAGGCTGATTATCATGGAGATAGAAGAAGCTGAGAAGAGTTGGGTAAGTGAAATGAAGGAATTCCTAGAAAAGGAAGAATTGCCGCTGGATGAAGACAAAGCCAAGCTGATCAAGAAAACCTCGGCGAGATTCACTATTTAAGACGGAATTCTTTACAGGAGGTCATTTTCAAAGCCATTGATGAGATGTGTTGAGCCCAGTTTGGTGGAAAAAGTTTTATTTGAAATCCATGAAGGAGTATGTGGAGGTCATCCCGGGGCGAGAACTCTGGCTGATAAAATTTTGTTTCATGGGTATTTTTGGCCGACATTGAGGCGGGATGCTGAAGATTATGTGAGAAAATGCGACAAGTGTTAGAGGCATGGAAACATCCCCAGGCTGCCGGCAACAGATCAGACCCCAATAGTGGCAACATGGCCGTTCGACATGTGGGGAATTGACTTGATTGGGCCTTTTCCTAAAGCCAAGGGTGGATGACGGTATGTAGTGGTTGTCGTGGATTATTTTACAAAGTGGACAGAAGCTAAGGCGTTGGCGACAATCACTAAAGACAACGTAATCAAGTTTGTGCAAGAAAACATATGGTGCAGATATGGACTCCTAAGGGCAATCATATCAGACCATGGGACTCAGTTTGGAAAGAAATTTTCAACAGAATGTACGAGATTGAATGTCAAGCATTAGAAGTCAGCGGTTTACAGCCCTCAATGTAATGGGCAGGCAGAGGCGGCAAACAAGCAAATAATTGTCGCCTTATGCAAGAATTTTGATGGAAGGGGTGGCACATGGTTAGAAGAGTTATCAATTGCTCTGTGGTATGTGAGAACAACCGTGAAGGGTTCAACAGGAGAGACCGCTTTTGCGCTCACCTACGGCTCGGAAGCAATGGCGCCTGCGGAAATGGCTCTACCAACTTATAGAGTCGCATATTATGATGAAGTCAGGAATGAGAAAAGGCGCTGCAATGATCTCGATCTGTGCAACGAAAAGAGAATGAATGCGAGAATGAGAATGATTAATTACAAGCAAAAGATGAAGGCGCAACATGACAAGAGGGTCAACAAGAGATCATTCAACGTGGGAGATTGGGTCCTTAGGAGCATGGAAGCAACCGGACCAAAACCTGAATTCTCAAAGCTTGACGAAAAATGGGAGGGCCCTTTCCAGGTTGCCAAAGTCATTAGAGAGGGAACTTATCAGCTAAGGAAGAAAGATGGAGAAGAGCTAAAAAATGCATGGAGCGTGGATCATTTAAAGCGGTATTATCAATAGATTGTCGCTCGTTCTATCTTTTTTCAATGTTTTGTTTGTCGCTTATTCTAGAACGATGAAAGTTATGTGAAATTTGGTATTCTAGAATAGTATATTTTTATCATGATGCGGAAACAAAGATCAATGCAATTTCTTGACGTGATGTTTTCACAAGGCTTGTCAAATTTTAATTTTGAGTTAATTTTTTATTGCATGGAATGACAAATGTACGATCGGTGCAAACGAAGCATGGATATCACGCACAAATGGAAGGACCCAAAGATGAAAATGGCCGAGGGAAGTTGCCGCCCTAGTAGGCATCCCCAAAGATGAAAATGGCTAAGGGAGGTTGCCGCCCTAGTAGGCATCCCCAAAGATGAAAATGGCCAAGGGATATTGCCGCCCTAATAGGCACCCCCAAAAGATGAAAATGGACAAGGGAGGTTGCAGCCCTAGTAGGCACCCCCAAAGATGAAAAAGGCCAGGGAGGTTGCCGCCCTAGTAGGCGCCCCCAAATATGAGAAAGGCCAAGGGAGGTTGCCACCCTAGTAGTCACCCCCAAAGAATGAAAGATAAAGGGAGGTTGCCGCCCTAGTAGGCACCTCCATAATATGATGAAAGAAAAGGAAAAAAGGTCGCTGCAAAGAGAGAAAAGGCAAGGATGCGAGAAATGTTACAAAGGAGTAAGGCTGCCTAAAGACAAGCTTCACTCTTTTTAAGGGAGTAGTATGTATGTGAAAATAAAGATTGTAAAGAGGATCTTTGATAAACTATCAAAGCAAAATAAACAGGCGACATACAAGATAAACATTCAAAGCAGATTAAAGAAAGCAAAACATCAACAGTGCAGAATGAAAATGTTCACAAGTTGAAATCAAAGTTACGTCGCAAACAGCGACAAACAAATTACGGGAAATAGCTAAGTAAATTGTTTAAGTACAAACCCAAGACAAATGTTGAAATGTCAAGGAAAGTTCTTAAGGGGGAGTGGGCTGGTTCTCGCGTTGTGCAGTCAAGGAAGTTCGGGCAATCTTCTTGGCGTCAGCAAGCGCCTTATTCTTCTCTTCTATTAGATCAACCCACATAGTCAAGGCATCATTGTCAGCAACAGAAGGAGCCTCCCAAACTAGTTTACCCAATAGTTGGTCTTCAGCAGCTAAGGCTTTGAGCTCATCTTCTTCATAAGGAACCAAACTATGGCCCAGGCGGCAAAAGTCACTATAAATGGGCTCAGATTCCCACTTTGCAATCAGCTCTGGATTGATGGCTAGAATCTCGCTGGAACATGCCGCCGCCGCACGCATGGCATGAATGAGAGCCTTATCAAAAAGCTCCATAGATTCGTTTTCAGCCTTAACTTTGGCATCAGCGACATCTTTTTGAAGTTGAGTGATCAAAGCCGCATTTTGAGCATTCTCAGCTTCTAGCCTCCTGTTTTTCTCTTCCGATCCCAGCTTCAAGGCCCCTATCTCACTGCTGAGTTCTTGTTCAGTCTGTTCAAAAGCTTTGACACCTTCATCAACCTTTGCTTTATCAGCCTGGACAGCGGCTAAGTCTTGTTCCCGCTGGAGGCACCTTTTCTTGTACTTCTCCTTCTCAGTAAAAGCCCGTCGGCGAGATTTGTCACATGACTCCAATTCAGAATTCAGTGTTTGGCACTTGTTTCTCAGGCCAAAGAGAGTACTTGAAATCTGTTAGAAAGAAATAAAGTTAGAAAAGGAAATGATTCAATCAAGTTAGAAGCTCAGCAAGAAACAGTGAACTTACTCCATAAAGTTGCAGGCCAGCATAGTTAAGAGAGAGATCTACGTCTTGCTCTTCGATCTCGGCGACTTGTTGTTTGTCGCTAGAGCGCTGGATGATCCCGCCCCCAATCATGCTATAGTTTGGATCGCGGGAATGGATGTCAAAATCAGTCAAAGCAGGAGCGCTAGCAATCTCCTTGCTCAGCTCAAAAATGCCATCTTCATCAGAAGGCATTTGGAAGCCTTCTTGAAGCCGGCTGGCGACCTTGTCGCTTGACTCCTTAATCTCAACAGTTTCTTCCCAGATGGAAGGGCGAGAATCAGCTTCTTTACTCGGACTTGCTCCAGCAAGGTCAGTGGTTTGGGTATTATCCAAGGCGACATCTTGCCCCTGTTCTTGGTTTTCTTCTTCTTCGGTCTCTTCTTCATCTTCATCCTTGAGTCTAAGCGATGAAGGCCATGTAGGAGTCTTAGATTTCCTGGTCTTCTTGGAATGACCAGCGGCTTTCTCGGCGACATTGGCTTTTTCAAGCGCAATGGCTTCCGCATCATCTCCATGGAGGGAAATGGGAATGTCAAGTTCTGGGTGCTTGAGCAGACTGGCCTGCCTGGCCTCAGCTAGCCTTTTGCAGCGACCATCAGTGCCGGAGAACGCTTCTCGCCTTTCAAAAAGGTCCATGAATCTGAATTCTGCAAGAAAAGTGTTAAAACAGTTAATGAAGGAAAAAGGGGAAAGAACAAGTCAAAAACTAGTTTAAAGGCGAGAAACATACCATAGACATTAAACATGGCGTTGCAACAGTGACCTTCCTGTTTGCAAGGCTCACATTCTGAGGCAAAGTAGTTTCCCGAGTGGATCTCCCAACCGGGATAAGGGATAGTATAGATGATGGTGGCGCGAGATTCATCCCTTGGGAATGTGAAATCTGGAAGTCCAACTTTCCGCAGTAGAAAGGGGCGGGAAAGGATTTCTCTCCAAGAAAACAAGGCCGGCTGCTATCTTGGGCGTCGGCGAGAAGTTTTAAGAATCTATCCTTGAGACGGTTGTCGCCTGAAACTAAGGCTTTCCTAGTTTCGATTTTGGTAATAATCTCTCTAAGGTTGCCAAAATGGTTCCAACCCACGCGAGAAGTAATGAAAATGGGTTTAGATTGCCAATTATGGACTTTTCGAGGGAGAGGAGTTAGGATCTTGGGTTTTTTATATTTTATGGATAAACGGTTCTCGACATCGCCATCTCGCTTGGATACGACTGTGTAACCTTCAAATAAATGTACAAGTAAAGGAATTGTGGGGTTTTGCCTAAGAGCTCTACAAATGACCAAGTAGCTGGTAAGGATGCATATGGCATTTGGGTGAAGGTCAACTATGGCGGCATGGGCTTTGTGCATGACCACACATATGAAAGGGTCAATGGGAATTCTAAGTCCAACTTCTAGTTGGGAAGGATATGCGACAACCCCATCCATTCTTTGTCGCATAGCGGCAAGTGACAAGTTGCCCATATAAGGCTCGATATGATAGAAGTTGTGGTTTATCCCATACTTAACATGTAAGGGAGTTAGAAATTCTAAAGAGGAAGAGATACTTGTTTCTGCGACAATGGAGGATGGAATCTCGGGGGAAGCTTGGTGCTTTGAAGAAGTTTCAGCAACTAAGGTATCAGAAACGTCATGACTTGATGTAGAGTCTGAGGAAGACATATCGCCAAGTTCGCTGGAAGAAGAGAGAACCTGTTTATAGAAGCGACGACTACGTAAATTGGAGGCAACGGAAAGTCAGTATTGAAGAAATCAGAATCAAAGAGAGGGTGGTAAAAGTCGCAAATGTGTGTGCAAAGTTCCCAAGTAGTAAAGAAGGATTTCATGGGTACAGACTTGTGCAAAAATGGAGGACCCCTAATTTCTAAGGTATCCAAAACGGCGACATCAGCGCCATGCCGGATAAGCATAGTGTTGAGATCCTCACGAGAAATCCTAGCCCAAACCCCCATATCAACCCTATAAAACCCCCCACTTTTCTTACTTTGGTCAAATCTATTAGTTCTAGCACAAGACTTAGTTCTCGCCATTCAAATTATGTGGGAATTGAAAGAAACAACTGAAAAACTTGAAAGTTCAGAAACTTAACCAGGAGATTTGCAAAAAATGATGAAGATTGGAAGATTGTGGCCGGATTTTGGCCGGATTTTGGCCGAAAACTTCAGAGAATGGAGGAACCCTCGGAAACACTCCAAATAAGCTTGAAAATGGCAATTTAGTTAACATAAACCGAGAAGGACTCGAAAACGGTAGAAATCAACCGGAGAATGGACAGAATAACGGAGAGCACGCCAGAAACGGAAATCGGTTCGCCGAGGGAAGCAAAGGAGGTTTTTGATTTTGAGTAACAAAAGGAAAACGAGAGGAATGAAACTGGCCTTAGCCAAAGGAGTCGAAATGGTGTTAGGGAGTTTTTCAAATATTAAATGATGTCCAAATTTTGAATTTTTCCCCATCATTGAAGGTAAATCATTAAAAGCACAAATTTCGAAAAGACAGTACGGCTTTGACAAACCGCCCCTATCCGTCAACCGTGAGGTGACACGTGGCCAGAAGTATGTCAATTGAAATTGTCAACTCGCCATGTAACATTCAAGAGGCGGGAATCTCAAGCGACAATCGAAAACGGATTAAAGATCATGATAATGGGCCCAAGTTAGATAAGGGCGATTGACGACTTCTTTAAGTGTATGGGCGGGAAACAAGGCCCGGCGAGAAGTCTGTTAGAGCCCATCATTGTACGAAAATGGTATAATCTCAAGGCGGACATCCCGCATTGGTATGTTCTTATCAGCGACAACCAAGGGTTGTCGCCTTGTCATGGTTGCCGCCTATAGGCGACATATGGATTAAAAGCTACAGTTCGGCAGCGGTTAAAGTCGTTATGTTTGGGGTCCACATAATATATTGTGATGATGAGCTATCTATCAGGTAAAAGTTGGCGTCTCCACTAGCTGATAGGTGCCCATGCACACCTAATGGATGATCGACACTTATCCAAGAGCATGTGACTTGCACATGACCTAAAGGAGTATATAAACAACATGAAAAAAATGGGATTTGGTGAGTTCTAAGTACATTTTCTACAGTTATATTCTACCAGTTTCCATTGATACTTTTCTTTGTTTACAAGATCTTGCACTGACTCTCACACCGGAGGGGTAACGCCGGAGACGCCCCCGGCCTAGTTTACGTGTGGTGCATGTGCAAGAGACAAACTGATGTAAAGGGGTTGCAGCGGAATAATAAAACGGATAGGCAAATAATTGAATCAACAACTATTTGACCCAATTCGAATTGAATCAACAATTGAATTAGGGTTTGAAGAGGTAAACACCAAAAGATGAGAACCTTCACAAGGAATTCAAAGAACTCCAACAAACAAGCTAAAAGCTTCAAGGTAAAAACCTTCAATTGCAAAGCAATTCAATTTAATTTAATTATCAAAACGTCTCCTAAAACAAACAATGAAAGGAGTATTTATACTCTAAACAAAACCCTAAACTACTTGGAAAAGGAAAAGCAAAACAATCCTAATTAAAACACTTCAAAATAGGAAACAAAATCAAATTGGAATTCCAAAACCCGCTTGGAAAAGGAAAAGCAAAACAATCCTAAAATACTAATTAAAATACAAAATAATTAATATATTTGACTTTGTCAAATATATCTTGGACCGGATTACATCATTCACTTCCACTTGAAAAAGGATTCGCCCCGAATCCTCGTCCGATCTTTGGAAAGTGCCGTCCCACTTAAAAATATATTTCGAATAAATCTTCTTTTTAAGCACACAGTGACGTAAGATGATCTCTACCCGATATAAAATTATTTCATCTTCCTTGTGTTGATCTTCCGTATCAATCTCATTATCTCTCGGCCGATCGACCTCCCCATCCTCCCCATGATCAACCATAATAAAATCACCAACAAAAATATCGCCCAATACAAAATTCGATTTTGCGACCAAGCAATTACTTCGGATTTCATCATTCACCTTGGACCCAATAGAGGCATGAACAGGGTTTAAAATATGGGAAGGAATATTATTATCACAAACCTGAATGACCTCGTCCTTTGCACATAGATCGTCAACAATAATCTCCTCTTCAACAGGATCTTTCTCTTGGACAGGAATTTCTTCAACGACAATGCGATTTTCTTCCTCCAGGCGCTTTAATTCAGCCGATATTTTCGTTGTCAATCTTTGGATATCTGCAGTAAAGAAATCGACTTTGCTGGAATAATATTTGGAATCCTCTCTATGTCGTTGACACCTCCTTCGTTACGCATACGCTTGAATATGATTTCCAAATTACGAAAACTCCGAAAAACTTTGCTCATATATATCTCGCTTTAAATCGTTCCATGTTCATCAAATCTAGATAATAAAGTTTCGTTGTTCGAGCAAACGTCAGAAAACTATTGAGTATACCCATATATGGGGTTTGACTTTGACCTCCATTGTTGTTCGCCATCTTCTTCGGATCTTCCTTGGATCGTCCTTCGCTCTGATACCAACTGATGTAAAGGGGTTGCAGCGGAATAATAAAACGGATAGGCAAATAATTGAATCAACAACTATTTGACCCAATTCGAATTGAATCAACAATTGAATTAGGGTTTGAAGAGGTAAACACCAAAAGATGAGAACCTTCACAAGGAATTCAAAGAACTCCAACAAACAAGCTAAAAGCTTCAAGGTAAAAACCTTCAATTGCAAAGCAATTCAATTTAATTTAATTATCAAAACGTCTCCTAAAACAAACAATGAAAGGAGTATTTATACTCTAAACAAAACCCTAAACTACTTGGAAAAGGAAAAGCAAAACAATCCTAAAATACTAATTAAAATACAAAATAATTAATATATTTGACTTTGTCAAATATATCTTGGACCGGATTACATCACAAACGGAGAAGTAGCCTGTGTATCCATAGTCCAGTCCCTCATTCAGCCCGGTGCAACTCATTTTTCTGTGATTGGTAAACATATTCCAACTTTGATCCAAGCTGATGAGTTTGAGATGTGATTGGTTAGGATGCAACCACTTGCCAGGCATAACAGTTGACTAACCACACCAAGACTTATCAGCGAGGAGACAAAGCCGGGTTTCTCTTGGTTCTAGCATTGCTCTTGTTTGCAATACTTAAGCATGATGGTTTGTAGATATAGTGTGTATGTGTGTACGATAGCTGCCCATAACCAATATATATGTTTTGGTCAAATTTCGACAAGTGATTGTAAATAACCAAATATTTCAAGGAAAGAATTGGGTGCAATGGAATATAGATTTGTGTATGTGATAATCAATAAACAAAGGAATTTTGACGAGGAAAGCCCTTGAACAAATTGTTCGTCGGCATAAAACCTCGGGAGGATTTGGGACCTACCTTGACCAAAGTTTTACTATGATCAGTGAGTTACAAGCTCGGAAGTATGGAGAGAGATTACAAGAGTGTGAGTGTGTGAAAATACATGTGTATTTTTCCTAATTTCCATACCCCTATTTATAATAAGGGTAAAATAAAAAGATAATAATCAAATCCCTAAAAACTAGGCATGATGGAGTTACTGAGGAGAAGATCTCGGGCATGACTGTTGATGGTGGTTGGTGAAGAGTCGTGGTTGAATTGGTCTTCTATGAGTGCACAAGTATCTCCTAAAAAATAGGAACCGCAAAACTGCTCCCAAGTTGGTCCGGCTTCAAGATGTTGATGAAGACGTTGAGCCAAGATGTCGGTCCAAGATGTGAACTCACATGTAAAGTCAACTTGTAAAAAGTCAACTTGTGGACCAAGTTGTGGAGGTCAAGTTGTAGAGGTCAAGTTGTGGAGATCAGGATGCTGAGGCGTCTTGACATGTTGACCTGCTTAAGATGCCAGCCATATACATATAGTGAAAAATCCGTCCCCAACAATATATATTCACAATTCTTGGGGAGTTGGAACGTTGAAGGAGCACCTCACTAACTCTTTTTTGTTCCGTCATAATCTGTCTTTAAACATTCTTCTGCCAGTTCATAGTTTTGCTCAATAATTCCAGTCAGCAAGTGGTCATTCTTATCAATATCTATTGTCTGTGCATACAAAATGCTTTTTAGTGGACAGCCAGAAGTTGAAACACGTAGTGATTTTTGCCAAAGTTTTGACACAAATGTTACTTTTAGACATATAATGAGAAACTATAAATTTATGACCTCACAACTGATACATTCCAATGTAGTTGGTGCTAGGATTTAATGCACATACAGAATAAATCAACAACATTATCCCACTGCCGCAAAGGCTCCCACCTACGGTGGGGTAAGGGGGTCGGATGTATGCAGTCTTGCCTCTGTATTAAAGCACAGAAAAAGACTGTTTTCGGATGACCCACGATGAAAATTGTGTGGATCGTCTGCTGGTTCATAACAAAACAAAGAAGTGTTGACAGTTTAGAGATTCATTTTGCTTTATTCCATATTCCCAAGCCAAAAAATAGCGAGTCTTTGGCTCCATCGGAAATGATGTACTTATGCGCATACATAATGTTGTTATAAAATACTTACGAATCCCTTTCAAACTTTGAATGCTCTAAATGCATCGTTATCAATAATGCATCCACTTTCTGCTGCATTATTCACCTGCAGAGAGTTCCTTATTTATGATAAAGAGCTGACATAATGGAGTTTGATAGTGAAATTAAAATGAAAAGGGAACCGTTTTGATGAAGGAAAAATCTCATGAATTTCTCACTAGAATGTCAAGTTTCACATCCAGTAGATGAAAAATGACATTTGAAGCTCCAAACAGTTGAAGTTTCTGAACTGCTTGAATACCCCTCTCCTCATTTCTAGCAGTTAGTATGACTCTAATTCCGTTGGATGCTAACTTGCAACATATCTCAAATCCAATCCCTTTGTTTCCTTCGGTGACGACAACACACACGTAGCCAAAGCAAAGTAATACACTGATGGAACTAGTTTGGCCGAAGACCCAAAAGAATGGCTAAATAGCGTGACAATCGCCATCTTCACGCCTCAAAAATAAGATTTAAATAAAGAAGATTTATATCTATTTCATGCTATACCTAGTAAGATGAATATCAAGAGATGAAACTACCTTTCTTCTGTTTTGGTGATAGTGCCTTCCACTGCTGAAGAAAAACTTGTGAACTGTGTCGTATTATGTTGAGAAATCAATAAAATGATGATATTCCGGACTTTTTTTCTCTATATATCTTCTTCTAAAGATTTCTATCTCTAGATTTAACTGCTATCTTACTTAAGCCGTTATGCTGAAATGTAGATTGTCTTATTTCTTGACAGGGTGATCCTTCTGACTATTTTCTTTTTCCCACTTTGATTGTCTGGACAAAAAAGGTTAGTCTTTTCTTAGGCCTTTATTTCTTCAGCAAAAATGATCATCACTTAAACTGATATATGGGTGCTTTTTATGTTATTTTCTTTATACTGATTTCTTGATGGGAATGGATATTTTGTCTATATGTTTATATGTCTGTAACAGGCCACATTTTCTCGTCCGGCAAATTGGCTTTACCATCTTCTAGAAGCCCACACACAACCTCACCTGACTTTCACTCTGAGTTCATCAGCATCACTAAGGATCTTTTCCGTCATAAAGATTGAGGTGTGTTATGGTAAGTATTTTTATTCGACAAAGAAAGATGTTAAAGTACTGTGTGTCACCTTCGAGGACCATAATAGGAGTGCGAGGAATACTTTTGAGGGTAGGGATGTTAATAAAACTCAATCTTTGTCAACCCAAAACAACCACCAAGTGTTAGAGCTTAATATTTTGATTGTTGATGCTCTGATTTGTACTAAAAAAGAATTGGTTTCTGTTTCTCGATAGGGACCCCACCCAATCCTTTCGTCCTTCTTATTTCCCCTGTTTCTCTTTCAATGCAGTTGAAAGATTTCAACATCATATGTCCTAGAGTATTAAAGTTAACCAATCTGTAAATCATGATTAGTTTGTGAAGCGTCAAAATGACGAGCTTTGTTACCCTGGGAAATGCTAGGAATTACTCCCTCCGTCCCACCGATCTTAAGAAAACTTTCTATTTTGGGCGTCCCGCCGATCTTAAGAATTCCAAAAAAGGAAAGTTTTTATTATTTTTATACTCTTCCTACCCCACTCATTCTCTCTCCTACTTTACTTTTACACTCACAACATTCTCTCTCCTAACTATTCATTCCACTCATTCTCTCTCCTATTTAATTTTTCACACTCACAACACTTCTTCCACTCATTCTCTCTCCTAATACTATAATAATATTCCTTAATTCCCGTGCCATTTCACTTTTTCTTAAGCTGGGTGGGACGGAGGGAGTACATCAATAAGTTGAATGGAACTAATAACACTCCGCAAGAAATTCCATATAACAATTACAGACAGATACAATAAAATATGATGATGATTTTGATACATAGATCAAAATTCTGATGCCTGCATTTCCATGAAGAATTTGCCAGAAGGACCTCCATCTGGCAGCAAAGCCACCATAACAGGAGCTCTAGCACCTTCCTCAGGTGTCATGTATCCCGTATTCGCTGTAATATCTGTTACCACGTAGCCAGGATGAACACAGTTGACAAGAAAATCAGGAAATTTTCTTGCTAAAAGTCTTGTGTAAGCATTAACGGCAATTTTTGACAGTTTATAAGCAGACACTGTTAGTGGCCAACCATTAATCTGCAACTTATCGTCTTTGAAATCCTTCAGAAACCTCTGCAATATCACATCTATCTTATTTTCTGTTAAGCTATCAAGAGTTTCCAACTCTTCTTTCACCTTTTCATTTGGGAGCACCTGAATAGAATCACAAAGTAGTGAAATACTTGTTGGTTATGAAAACTGATACATACTCCGTATGCACGATTTTTTGAGTTTTGGTACCTTCAGTTGTCCATAATTGGAAGAGATGTTTACTATTCTTGGTGAATCTGATCGTTGTAGAAGATGAACAAGTGCTTCTGTTACTCCCTTAGTTCCATAATAGTTTGTTTTTAAACAGCCATCAGCCATTTCGTAACCCTGCTCTATAATTCCAGTCAGTAAGTGTGCATTCTCGTCGGTCACCTCTGTCTGTACAAAAGAGTTTATCTTATAATGCAGTATATCAGCTGCATATAGGTTTATCTATGATAGTCTAAGTAAGCTCTTTTCCCGTTCTTTACATTATTATATGCTCCATCTTTCTTTTTTTTTTCAATTTTTGTAGATTGTAGATTCTAAATTGTAATTTAATCAAGAATAATAATGAGAGTTTAAATATAATTGTTACATAGAACCTTTATCCTGATCGACAGCATTTATGTAACTTAAAATAGAAGATAATTATACAATAAAAATTGAACTAAACTAGAAATACTTACAAACCCTGCACCATCTTTGAATGCTAGAAAATTGTCACCATGAATAATGACTCCACCTTCTCCTGCATTATTAACCTGCAAGGGTATAGTTTATGAAATTAGTTGATTTGGAGTTGAATTGTAAAACCTTCTTAGAATAGGGATTTTCCTATCAGATTGGAAAAAGAAATTTAGGAAGCAGATTGTGTCAGGTCACAACATAGAAAAGGTTGTCATGTTATCGCAAATTATTGCATATCTGTAGTATAAATGGCAACCCCTCTGTGAACAGTACAATGAACTGTTCCATCTGCCGAATTTCCCATTTTGCTCTCACTAAGTTGTCCCTTTCCTATTTTGCCCTTAAAAAAAATTAATTAAAAAAAAAACACGTGTCCTTGGACACGGGCTTTTACTAGTAATTATATATATATTAGAAAGTTTGTTGAATGCAACTATTTCTTTGTGAAGGAGGGAGTATGTATCTAAGTTCCCAGCACACACTGACCAGAATGATAGATTAGAGAGAAGGCATATAACTCACTGGTTGAGCTACATAAAGGTTAATGGGGGGCATTTGCACCCAGTTGATCAATGTTTTTTACTAGTGCAAATATTTTAGAAATGTAGGGGCTTTAGTGCAATTTATTAAAACATACCTCGTGTGTGTAAAGAAAAAAATACACAAAATTTTACTTTACCCCCTTTTAATTTTTTTTTTTTGCCCCTCTTTTAAATATTTCATGGCTCGACGTATTTTCTAATTACTTGTTATTCTTACCAGAATATCAAGTTTCTTGAAGTTCGCCTCGATAAAATTTGCCAACGAAGCAATGCTACTTGGATCCTTCACATCCAGCTGATGAAAAACCACATCTTTGAGTCCAGAAGCTCTAAGCTCCTCAACAGCCTCAGTTCCTTTATTTGCATCCCTAGCAGTAAGTATGACTCGAATTCCTTTTGTTGCTAGTTGTCTACATATCTCCAGTCCTATTCCTTTGTTTCCCCCAGTGACAATAGCATACCTGAAATATACAGACCATATAAGTAGTAGAACTAGTACATATTTCTTTTTTTAGAGCTGATGAGATGTGTTAATTTTCTTTTTGTAGAGCTGATGATAAAAACACAATTTGAGATAATTTGAACTAGTAGATATTTCTTTTTGTAGAGCTGATGAGATGTGTTAATTTTCTTTTTTTCGGTTGAAATGGAGATCTTAATGGAGAAAATATTCTCAGTTTCGTTGGAAGTTATCTGCAACAGAATCTGTAAATTTGCTATGACTGTAATTAATTCAAGCAGAAAAGAAAAAATGGCAAAATGGAGTCGAACAACGCCATACAGCTGAAAGAAAAGACTTAAATATTTGACGGAAATGATGAGATATTGGTACCTTTCTTCTGTTTTGGCAATGGCGTCTTCCATTTTCTTAAGAGAACCCTGTAAAAATAGTCAAAAGCGATTTTGATGTTCAAAAAACTACCTTCAATTCTACTTGTTAGATGAAAGCAGTGCTAGACTTAAATAGGAGCACCAGCTGGCTTATGTACTTGTCTATTCTTTGTTTCCAAGTGGGTATTGCGGTGGGATTCGGAACTATACAGCCTAAGAGGAATCCAAATCCTCTACCTCTTTTGGTGCCTCCTTGTTTCTTCTTTGTGTTCTTAAGAGTTGAATTGTTTTCAAACCCTCACCCTGTCTTCAACAGGTACGCCCATTTGTGGGAAATTAAATCTAGACCGTTGGCGATTGATATCCCCTTTGTGATAATAGATGAAGTGGACTAATTAGAAAGAAGAGACATCTAAGGAGAAACCAAAAAGAGGTAGAGGATTTGGATTCACAAAGGAGCTGCTGCTCCGCTGCAAGGGACGAGATTTTGTCATTCCCCCAGTTGGTGGATCAACAGCCGGAATTAATTTGTCCTTGTGTCCCTCACCTTAAATCAAATTAATCCTAACCGTTGATCCACCAAGAGGAAGATGTGATGAAGTCTTGTCCATAGGCTGGAGGGGAGTAGCCTTTTCTCTGCTGCAGCAGTCCCTTGTCCATTGCGGTGTGAACTTCATTACATTGTTTTGACCTTTCCAATGCTCATATATTTTAAAATTATCAGCAATATTAAAATGTGTCATTTTTCTTAATGCAATCAATACTCATAAATGGCGTGGACGTCAACTTCGATGGAGAGTTGCTGACATTGCATTACTGAAGATTGCATTAGATCTTATGGTAAATTATTTTATTCATACCTTTATATTATTGCCACATTTTTCTTAGTTTGTGCTGTAGTAAGCACTAAGCACTGATGTCACAAGTATTCTTCAAAGTAAACTGTCTAATTTTCTCTGATTTTGAATCTTTGATATCCTGGTCAAGAAATTGTAGCTACATCACTTTCATTTTTTGTTGACTTTAAAATGCACTTGTCTTTCTTTGGTTGGGCTTGACTTGAAATACTCTGAAATCTGCCAACCCATCTACTCAAAAAATGATCTTAGTCAAACAAGTGTGGCAATGAAGATAGAAAATGAAAATACAAAAATTACATATTTATTAGTTTTTTATAAAGGCAAAACCCTTATTTTGGTCACTAAAGAAATCTTGTTTTTGCAATGTCCTCATTGAAGTTTATTTTTTTGCAATGTCCTCGTTCAAGTACACAATTTTTGCAACGTTCTCGCTCCGCTAATCGAGCTGTCAAAAGTTTAACGAGAATTGGTTATGTGCTTAATTGAAAGTAGAGTGCAGCATTCGAATCATGATAAAGTCTTGGCTCACATGCCATTACGTGACTAACAACCGTTAAATAGTTAATTGATTTGTTACATATGGTTAAATAAATTAAACTATTATTATTTGTTGGCTGCAAAATTACTCATTATTTGTTAATGTAACATAGTTGGTCAATTATTTAACGGGCCATAGTCACCTGATAACACATGATTAATTTTCATTAAAAAAATTAATGGTTTTATTGATGGAGTGAGAACATTGCAAAAATTGTGTACTTGAATGAGGACATTGTAAAAGAAAAAAACTTCAATGTGGACATTGCAAAAAAATAGCTTCTTTAGTGACCAAAATATGGGTTTTGCCTTATTATATATGCATATTTCTTAGTTGTTATTATGCCTTTCATCTGATACAGAATATACAGAAAACAGATGTTAGGAAGATGACAATTTTCATCATCAACAACCACAACAAAAGTACCCCAGTGCCGCAAAGGCTCTCACCTACGGTGGGGTAAGGGCCGGGCGTCAAATGTACGCAGTCTTGCCCCTGTATTAAATCACAAATAGGCTGTTTCCGGATGACCCAAGATGAAAATAGCGTCGAAAATTGCATGGACTGCGTATACAGTTTAGTGAGCCATTTTGCTTTATTCCATCATAATCCCAAGCTAAAAAATAGCGAGTCTTTGGCTCCATCGGAAATGATGGGAATGAAGATGACAATATTCATCAAATCCATTTATTCACATAAACAGTTTGCATCGATATACCAATATCATTGAAACGGTGAAGACCTAAAATTCATGCATTATAACAGTAGACTGACTCTCTCTCTCTCTCTCTCTCTCTCTCTCTCTCTATATATATATATATATATATATATATATATATATATATATATATCTTAAAAGGTATCTTCTTCCATTTGATTGAAGAAACGTCCGGAGGGCCCACCATCAGGGACCAAAGACAGCATCACTGGACCTCTGGCGCCTTCTTCAACAGTAAACGTCCCAGAGTTATAATTCATGTCAGTCTTAACAAAACCAGGAGTAACTGCATTTATGCAGAAAGAAGGGAATTTTCTTGCCAGAATCCTTGAGTAGGCATTAAGAGCAGCTTTGGAGACTATGTAAGCAGAGAGAGTGACAGGCCATCCTTTCTTCTCGAGCAAATTCTCTTTAACATCTTCTAGAAACCCACGTACAACTTCGTCTACTCTCTCCTCTGTGAGTTCATTGACATCTCTCAGTACCTTGATTGCTCTTTCATTCCTAACATTCTGCAAAAATACATCAGTAGTGTAGAATATCATGTTCTTAAGTCTACTACTCCCTCCGTCCCAAAATGAATGTTCAAGTTTAAGAAAGATGAGATTCAAGCATTTTTAGTAGCATAAATACGTAAAAACCCTTAATGATCTCATCATATTGCATCATGAGTATAATGAATTAGAACTTGATGTTTGACGATGGATGATGATTAGACATTCATTTTGGGACAATTTTTTATTTTATTTTTTTGAAAATTAGACATTCATGAGTACTTTAATTTGTAAATGGAATCGAAAATGATGAGGATTATGTGGTGAAGTTGTACCTTTAGTTTGCCTAACTGAGATGATATATTGACTATTCTTGCAGAACCGGACTTCTGCAAAAGTGGAATAAGAGCTTGTGTCACTTGTTTGGGTGCATAATAATTTGTTCCAAGACACCCTTCAGCTGTCTCATAAGTTTGCAACACAGCCTTCTTGGCCTGCTCAGCCTTTGCACCCACAACCTACAACCATTCCAATCCTCAATAAGCGAAATTATCAACAGATGATTAAACAAACACACACACAAAGAGAGAGAGAGAGAGAGAGAGAGACTCTTACCTCACCAGCTTTGAGATTTAAACTGTGGAACGACTTTTCATCAACAATGACTCCAGAAATACCTGCATTGTTGACTAGTATGTCAAGCTTCCCAAATTGCTTGCTGATGTAATCTACTAATGAAGCTATACTTGCAGGGTTTGTAACATCAAGCTGATGAAAAACGACGTTTGATAAGCCAGAGGCACCGAGGCTTTCAGCAGCTTCAGTACCCCTTGCCTCGTCTCTTGCAGTAAGTAGTACCAGAACATCACTGGAAGCTGCTAATTGTCGACATATCTCTAATCCAATTCCTTTGTTGCCTCCCGTAACGACTGCAATCCTGAAATCACGTACCAGAGTGCATACAGAAAAAAAAAATTACAGTTGAGTTCCGAAAGTTTTGTGCTGGAAGATAAATACTGTAAAGTAGTGAAGTACCTCTTTGCTACCATGCTTAAGGCGATGTGGTTTGGAACGTTGTCTTCATTAATTTGATACCTCGATGATTAATTTATACAGTAGTTTTAAACTTTTTACTTATGCCCCAAAAAGACTGTTCAGTTTTTTTTCAAATTTGTTCTTGGTCAAAAAAAAATTATCTGTTTTTTGGACATTCATTTTGAGAATATTGAGACGGATGGAGTACTTTTTAATGTACTTCATCTGTCTCACCGAAAAGGCACAAAATGGGTCTTGCACGGGAATTAAATAGAGTGTATAGTGTAGTAATTGTTGTGACTATAAAAAGCGAAGTAGAAGAGAGAAAATAGGAGCATGAAATAGTAAGTGGATAGTTATTGTAAATATAAAAAGTGGGTCTAATGAATAAATAATTAAAAAAATCCATTTTGAAATTGTGTTTTTTCAAATGTGACACTCAAAATTAAATTTTTGCCTTTTTGAATCAAAATTGCCTTTTTTTAAATGTGACATCCAAAATTAAATTTTGTGCCTTTTCGAAGGTGACGGAGTAAATATATGATTTGCATATGCAATGACACCAAAACATGGAGCAATCTACGTATGCTATGACAACAGTCATATGTAATCTTCATAGGAACCATCTCATCTGTATATCTTTATGGTCAAAAGAAAGACCGAAAACTGCTCCTCCCAAAAAGTCAAAAACTCCTCATGATCTTGTGTCACACATTTCCACTTATTGAATCAAGGGGAAATTGCATTTTGCCTCTCAAAGGTCAGGAGGGGGTGTTTCTAAGTTATGCCCTATTCTATCACTATTTACAATTTAGTTTAGGCTTCAGAGGGGGTGTTTCTAAGTTATGTCCTATTCTATCACTATTTGCAATTTAGTTTAGGCTTCAAAGTTGTCATTCTGTTAGCATTTTAGAGTTTTTAACTATTTTTGTTAGAAACATCCATTAAATGATCATCTACAAGTCACGTGTCATTTAACCGGGGATGTTTTTGAACAAAAATTCTTTCATTGTTGTTTTATTGCAAATTGAATGAAAATAAATAGCCAAAATAGAAAATCTAAATTAAAAACTGTGAAGAAGAAGCTACTGCACATATGGGCGACCGCCGGGAACCAGTGGGCGACTGCCCACAAGTAAATCTCAACAACATAGAAACGTCTGTACAGTTGTGTGAATGTGTGCCCAAATTTTTTTGTTTATTGGAATTCACGCGAGTTTGAAGACATCCGAGTTATTTGAAAATCGGAGTCGCCACGCCATTTTGATTACCTCAAAACTTTGAAAAAAAGGTTTTATGGGTTCGGAGGTTAAGTTACTCCTTGGGAAGAACGTTTGGCGTTCACCCAAAGTGCCTTGCCGGAGCAAGTCTCCCTAGATTTCATTAATCGTTTTTGCTTGCGTGCTTTCTTTGTGTGCATGTGTTTGAAAATAAGGGGGGGAATGTCCCAAGTTATCTTCCGGACGTACAAACCATTTGTTGGTTGTCGCTCGGGATTCCTTGGAATTTATGTATTTGGGATTATGATCCCGTCCTCATCTTGTGACTTGTGATCATCGCATTTTAACCTCGGGACCCTCGGGACTTGCGTGATCGAGAGAATGACTCTCTTTTGGTCAAAGATGAGGTTCTTTAGGAAGGAATGTCCTTAGCCCATCAATCCTACGCTTTAAGACGGTCGAGCTCGTATAGAGGCTTCATACTCTTTCTTAAGCGATAATCGGAGATATAGGGTTCAAGGTGTCCCTTTCTAAAGAGATATGGAACCTTTAATGGAAGGAATGATGCAAAGATGAGAACTTTTACACCGGTCCATTCCAAGGTTGGGAAAAAGGGGAAATGCATGTAAAAATGATATTTTAGCAAAAAGATGGCGTTTTTGGTTTGAAAATGATGCATTTGGTTGCAAATGGATGTTTTTTATGTAAAGAAATGATCTTTGTGCAAAAGAGTGCATCTTTAATGTGAAAAGGGATTTAAAATGGAAAAGGAATGATTTTAATGCATGAAAAATGGGATTTAGGTGTAAAGGATGCACCTTTATGTATGAGAATGATATTTTAATGAAAAAGATGACATAGTATGTACATAGATACTATCTAAATTGCGAGATAGACATCAGGTTATAGCTTAAAGGGGTTTAACATCAGATTACGGCTTGAAAGCTGTGAAGCTTACGCAAGCTGGCTACTTATGTCGCGTGACATAGGCCGCCTATGTCGCGTGACATAACTAGCCATTTTGCAGAGGCTTTACAACTGAGATTTGCAGAGGTAACAAGGCACCAAAATGGTCAAGTTACTTCACAAACAAATCTCAGGGAGCATGTTTAACAATAATGAACACTTCAAGAGGGTGTGGATATGAGGGATCCACGCTCATCTTGAGTGTTCATGCAAAAACCAAGTCAAAACGAAGATTTTATATGAAATGTAATGAAATAAAATGTGGATCTGGGTAATATGAAGCTAAAGCATGCAACTTTAATCGAGAATACTATATTATCAATGCATGTAACACATAGATTTTATATTCAAAGGAAAATTGAGAGTGGAAAAGGGGTAGAAACTCGTTACCCTTAAAGATCCACAACTCCTATATCAAGTTAGATATAGGAGCCTTCTAGCGTCCTCCTCGGAGGCGAGTTCGAGCCTTGGATCCTTGGGAACTCCTTGATTTCTTGATGTATGTGGGAAGTGTGTGTGTGGGAAGTGTGTGTGGGATGGATTTGGGAGGATTAGGTTGATTTGAGGGGTATGTGAGGAGAGAGGAGGCTTCGGAGCGTATTCCTATAGAGGGGACCGAGGGTGGAAGAGGTGTGTGTAAAATGAGAGGTGAAGGCCTCTATTTATAGAGGCCCGCATGGGCTTGTTATGTCGAACGACATAACAAGCCATAACTTTCCTTCTAGAAACATGCAAGGTGGCATGGTTCTAGAACTCTCTCTGGCTGGTTATGTCGCACGACATAAGTAGCCACTTCTGGATTCTTCTAGAAACATGCAAGGTGGCAGGTTTCTAGAAGGTTTCTCTGGCTGATTATGTCGCACGACATAAGTAGCCAGATCTGGCTTCTTCTAGAAACGTGCAAGGTGGCAGCCTTCTAGAAGGGTTTTGGGATTTAAGAAAAACGTGTTTCTTAATCACCAAGCATTCCCTTCAGCCCTTAAAAGGCTTGGAGCGGTTCGAATTGTTCGGAACTTTAGGAAAATCTGGGAATTGGAAAAATTACCGAAATTGCCGGGAAAATTAACCGAAAGGCATGAGCCAGATTTGGGTACTTACAGAAGCCCCTCGGCAACGTCACTTGCAGGGCGAGTGGGGTTGTCGATAGAAAAGGATCCAATCTGGCGAATGTCGAGATGGATTGGGTGACCAAGGTGGTCGAGTGGCTGGACCTTTCATGAAAGGCTACCTACGTATCCCGGAGGAATCAAGCCAGGCCGTAGTTCAAGCATCACTAGATAGTTAGGAACGATGTCTAGGATCCTTGAGATTTTGACAATTCGGAGGCTGTCACCTAAAGAAGCTAGAGCTTATGGCGCTATCTCTTTATGACGGAGATAGAGGTAACTTAAGTTGGGAAACTTGAGCGTACGTCACTATTCGTGGATAGTGGTAGCACAAGTTGGAATGACTTAGGCATGCGTCACTATTCGCGGATAGTGATAGCACAATTTGAAATGACTTGGGCATTCGTCACTATTCGCGGATAGTGGTAGCACAAGTTGAAATGATTTAGGCATGCGTCACTATTCGCGGATAGTGATAGCACAATTTGAAATGACTTGGGCATTCGTCACTATTCGCGGATAGTGGTAGCACAAGTTGAAATGACTTGGGCATTCGTCACTATTCGCGGATAGTGGTAGCACAAGTTGAAATGACTTGGGCATTCGTCACTATTCGCGGATAGTGGTAGCACAAGTTGAAATGACTTGGGCATTCGTCACTATTCGCGGATAGTGGTAGCACAAGTTGAAATGACTTGGGCATTCGTCACTATTCGCGGATAGTGGTAGCACAAGTTGAAATGACTTGGGCATTCGTCACTATTCGCGGATAGTGGTAGCACAAGTTGAAATGACTTGGGCATTCGTCACTATTCGCGGATAGTGGTAGCACAAGTTGAAATGATTTAGGCATGCGTCACTATTCGCGGATAGTGATAGCACAAGTTGAAATGATTTAGGCATGCGTCACTATTCGCGGATAGTGATAGCACAATTTGAAATGACTTGGGCATTCGTCACTATTCGCGGATAGTGGTAGCACAAGTTTAGAGTTCTGACAATTCGGAGGTTGTCACCTAGCGTTATCCCGTTATAACGGAATAACGGAGATTGCGAAAAAGGTTGGATTTTGTAGAGAAGTTGGAAGGAATCAATAGTTTTTGTAAAGAAAAGTGGGACGCACCCGAATAATTTTTTGTAAAGAAAACTGGGATGTACCCTGATTATTTGAAAAATAAAATTGAAAAATGCCAAGGGTAAATAAACCGAATCACAGAGGTAAATTTGTAAAATAGGCCACGGGGCCTTTGGAGGGAAAACCGGATTGAAAGTAATTAGAAATGCCAGGGGCATAAAGGGTAAAAGAGGCCTACGGGGGACAAAATTGTAAAATGGAGCCTTTAGGGGCAAAATTGTAAAAATCAGCCACAGGGGCTTAGTATGTCGCACGACATAACAGGCCCTGTGGACAGATTTATTAAAAATACGCACAGTCGCCATTTGAAATTTAATTAGGCTTGAAATTGAGAGGGAGGCGACAGTGAGAAGAGAGAGGGCGAACATCAGAGAGGGGATTCGAAGGAAATCGAGAGAAATCCAACACTTCTTAGTCCGATTCAATTGAAGAATGCCTCCTAGGCTCTATCCGACCAAGAGGGGTTCTCAACACGCCAATTTAGCTGCTCGGAGAAAGGGGGTGCAAAGGAATCAACGGCCGTTTCTTCGGAAGCACCAAGGGGAGATTTTTACCCACAGCTCGATGAGCATACTTCGGATGTCACGAAGAAGGAAGAGGTAAGAAACCTAGGGTTTCTTGAAAAATTTTCAATTTGTGCGAAATTGATTTGAACTGAGTTTTTCTTCAGACTGCATTTGAACTTCATATGGATTGGCTGTGAACATGAATGAATCTAGGAAATGTAATGCGTAAATGCATGCCATACATTGATCCATTTTGTCCTACTTTTGCTTGAGATGATTTCAAGAAATAGCACGAAATATTAATATTTGTGCCATGTTTTCTTGCAGGGATTGCGCACTCGTGGCTCCACGAGGTGATTGGCGAGGCTATGGGATAGCTTGCTTAGGGTAGCCAGGAGCAGGTGGACTCGCCTAAGGGCACGATTTACGCTGGGCTAGGGCAATTTTTGAGATGGCGAAGGCCATCGGGGCACAGAGGAGTGTGGATCTAGTGAGGGCATTCAGAGAGTTACGGTGGGAGACCACTCACTCATTTCACTTCTCTTAGGGTGAGACGACAGTCCACTCCTGGACTTTGCGGTCATCACAGGGGCTGCCTTTTACGGATGAGCCGCTCTACATAGAGGAGCTGTACGGGGAGTTGAGCCCCGGCTATTGCGATGATGATTTTATGGGCTTACTTGGTTTCGTTCCCGGATCAAGAAGGGGAATGGATATGAGTTGGGGTGCTACATGGCACGATTGAGGGCGGAGCGGGGACTACACTGTGGTAGATGATCCGTTGAGAGCCGGTGAGGCCGAGAGATTGGCTAGAGCTTTTGTATGGGTGGGCTTTTCCGACATCTTTGTTCATCAACAGCGCATCTACTGCTTTGATTTCACTGTTGGAGCTGCGAGAGCATGGGATACTGTCGGGAATCTGTCCTGGGGGGAGGCAGCCTTAGCTGAGATGTATTTGGCCCTAGATGACGTCAGTCGAGGGAAGGCGAAGTACTTCACCTGCTTTCATCTGGCTTTCGAGGTATTCTCTTACCTTGATTTCTTTTCTTTAGCGCATTTCATTATATCCCTTGTTTTCCCTGTTTTGACTTCTTCTTCTCCTTTTCAGGCTTGGGCATATGAGTACTTTGGCTGTTATGAGTGGCAGATCAAGGATGAGTTTCCTGCCACCACTTTTCCTGCTCTTCGTCGGTGGACGAAGGATGCCAGGGAAGCAGAACGAGGCAGCCGGAGGGCTCGAGGTGCAGGATTACTGCCTCATATCATGATACGTTGACATGCCTGAGAGGGATTCCACAGAGGATGAGCTTGTTTCCCTGGACTGGCCGTTATGGTGACCTGGATTTGGATCACGCTGCGCACTTCACAGAGTGTCGCAAGCTACTGGTGGGCTTGTCCGGAGATGCCTTGTACTTAGGAGAGAGGGTGTATAGACAGCATGGGCCGAATAAGCACGCTCGGATCCCTGATGATCCTCCAGCTAGGATGTGGTTGCCTCGCCAGTTGGCGAATGTAGATGCTTTGATCGTAGGCATGGCGGCACATCTTTACACACGGGAGGGGGACTATACTATGTACGTGGCCATGCATCTTGATCTCCACGAGACCGGGGTTGGTTATGGCGCTCATAGCGCGGGGCCTTCGACTGGCTACGTAGCTAGACCTCCTTTGCCCCCGACTTTCATTGATTATCAGGGTGGCGGTCGCATGAGGCGAGCTCACATTGATATGTCCCAGACTCATCCTCATCTGGTGCTCCCGCGAGGTTCTAGATCTGTAAATCTTATTCCTTACGCCTCTTTGGATTGCTTGCATCTCTTTTTGTTATCAAGAAGCTGCATTCGACGCTTTTTATGTACGCTTGTAACAGGTTCTGCTCGAGCTTACGAGACATTTGACCAGGGCATATACCGCGCTGTGGGCATGATTGGCAAGCTCCAGAAAGGCATGAGTTTACGGAAGAATCGGTGCGGTCACGGGTTCGATTGATATCTCTCCACCTGGCCAACCGAGAAGGAAGAAGAGCCGCTCTGATGACGTGGGCACCAGCGGGAGCACTAGAGGACCGACGCCTCGGACAAAGACTGCAAATGTGCCTCTTTACAGACCCATTGAGATTGACGATGATGATGAGGATGAGGATGGTGGAGCTGAGACGGCTACAGACTACGAGCTTGACTCTACTGTTATCACCGAGCTCGATGACTATTACCGCACGGAGACCATAGCCTACGAGGCACCTTCGGACGATCCTGACGATGAGCCAGAGGAGGCTGAGGATGACGACGAGGATGGAGATGAGGAGGGTGATGAAGAGGGTGATGGAGAGGATTCAGAGTAGCCCCCTTTCCCCTTAGACATTTATGACTTTTTGGCTATTGTACCCTTTTGGGGAAAACATGTCATTTATTTTTGCTATGCACATCTTTTGGACTTGGCCTATTTCATTTTGTACGTACATTGCTAGCCTTTTCTCCTTTGCACACATTTATGAAATGATGTACGATAAATGGCTAGAACTGAGTGACTTGGATGAATTTTTGGCTTGAATATGAATGCATGAGTGTATATGGGGTAAATGAACCATTCCCTATGCATTTGAGAGGTGAATGGATGGTATTTGCAGCTTTTGACAAGTCGGGGAGTGCCCTGGGGAAAGCAGGAAGTTGCTGATGTCTGATGTCTGATGTGGCTAGTTATGTCGCACGACATAAGTAGCCAACTGGCCAGTTTTGTCGCGTGACATAAGTAGCCAAGACTGCACTTCTCTTACCTTTTGGCCTTGGACTGGAATTGCTGACACAGGTTGGAATTGGGGGATCAAAGAGATCACCTACCTGGCCTCCTTGGGACAATGGCAAAGAGATATTAGTCCCTCCCTAGGAGGTCAAACAACCAATCCTTCATAGGAAAGTGCCAAATCAAAAGAGGTGACCAATATGGTCAGGAAATTGGACTCTCATGAAAGGCTTACGCACCATTGGAGAGTGGAGAAAGAAAAAGGTGACCAAAGTGGTCGGATGGCTGGACCTTTATGAAAGGCTACCTACGTATCCCGGAGGAATCAAGCCAGGCCGTAGTTCAAACTTTACCTAGACAGTTAGGAACGATGTCTAGGATTTTCGACGTTTTGACAATTAGGAAACTGTCGCCTAGAGTTATCTCGAAGGCACTTTTGGGAGAAAATGTTATCATTAGCAATTGGCACGTTACTTGAGCCTAGGGGTAATTTTTTTCTGGAAACATGGTAGGGGCTGGGTTTGGATATACATATGGAATGTATTTGGGAATTGTTTGAGACGGGTTTCAAACAGGTAGGGTTGTATCCCTTGCAGGTGCGGGCCCAAAGCTGTTCTTTGTTGTCGGCGTGGGCGAGAATTCCTTCTTGGGCTGAGACTGGGTTTAAACCTCGGGTCTTGACTAAGGTCCTTTTCTTAAACTCTGGCGCTTGAAGCTGATGCTGACAGGCTTTTACAACCAAAGCAGATGTTGGAGTGACCAAACCTTTCTTCTAGGGATGGATATGACTTATCGGAGCTCCGGTCGGAGGAAAAACTTTCTGCAAAACCCCATGTCTAAAGCCAGGAAAGATCCTTTCATTTGGCAAAGCCCCGGTTGAATGAGCTGAGCAAGCGAAGTGACTTGGCGAAGCCTCAGTCTGGTGACCTAACAAAAATCCCAATCTGATTGGTATTGCGAACGTGATTCTGAAATTGATCTGACCAAGACTGAATCCATCTAGGGACCTAGTGAAGAACCCGATATGAACCCTAAACATGGCTAAAGAAGCCCCAGTTTTAAAGGAATGATTTGGCAAAGCCCCAGACTGGAAGAGTTTCGAGGCAGTCCTAATGCGAATTGTAGCAGAAGAGGGAAAACCTATCCTTTTTCTTTTTTTTTATTTCTATTTTTTTTTAGTCAACCAGTCAACCTTAAGGAGACGCAGACAAAGAGAAGAATTTTAGGAAGATATGTACATGCAGGGGCATATTTTTCAAAAGGTGGGAATAATCCCGATTTTGTGTTATTTTGATGGCCTTATTCGATGTAGGCACAAAACTTGCTTTGGGTTTGACTCTTTTGAGAGAGTATAAGCGTAGAAAGGTTGGTAAAAGTGTATGGAAGCCCCTGCTGACAGAAAATCAGTGTTTAGCGCTATCTTTCCTAAAATGTAGAAAAAGAAGACTTGTCAAGACATCTGAAAACTTGCTTTATTTACAATGATCACAAGATTGCTTAAAACCCTTTATTAATGTTCGGGTTATTCAACCACTAATCTCGATATGAACAAACATTCTTATTAATCATGAGGAGAAAGTCAACCAATGTCGCGGATCAAGGTTGGCTGGGTGTGAAAGAAAGGTTTGTGTACAGGGAGGTCATTGATGAGACCGGGTTTTACGGGATTTGACTTGTGTCCATGGGAGAAGTCATTTGATGAGACCGGGTTTTCGGTAATTTGGATATGCTTATGACCAGGACCATTCGGTTGCCTACGTTTCCCTCATTGTGAGGAGCTCAGGTCGCCGTAGTTCGGCCTTGGCCTGGCTGTTTTGGGAAATGGGATTTGTGGTTCCTTTAGTGAAAAGGCTAGGATGAGAAAGTTTGGATGATGAGGCATGGGCCTCGGGATGATTCCTTGACCAAGTCATTCTTGGACGGCCTGCTTCAATAGCTTTACGATTCTCGTCTTTCATTGGGGAGAAAGGACTTGCATATGCCTAAAGGCTCATGAAATGCTTACGCTTTTGCTTCGACCGCCCCATTGTTTGTCGACAACTTTCATTTTTGAGCTTTGGTCTTGCTGTCCGTCAAGCTTTTGATTAGTAGCATTTGGGTCCTTGGCCTCATTTTCTTTTTTTTTTTTTTTTTTTTTTATTTTTATGTGCAACCTTTGTTTTTGCCTAGACCGCCCTTTTTGGGATTTTCGGCCTAGGGGCATTACTCTTTTTGCACCAAGATTTTTTTTTTATGTGCAACCCTGTTTTTGCCTAGGCGCCCTTTTTTGGGATTTTCGGTCTAGCCGGGTATTACTCTTTTTGCACTACACACATTTTTTCTTTTTCTCTTCTTTTTTTTTATTTTCTAGAGCACCCGAGGACCAAGGCGAGCCCCTGCTTGAACATTCTTGATACCCTTGAAGTCTAAGCCAAGCCCCTAGGTTGTTGTCGACACGGGGTCAATCTTTCGAAGTGAGTGGCCTTTTTGTCGTTCCTTGATGTTGTCGCCGTCGTTGACTTGGTCAAGATGAAGGTGGACATGGTTTGGGAAAGTGTATGGCTTTGATGCAGGCCTTTTGTGGGGTAAGGAAAGTGTATGGCTTGATGGCATTAGTTGACTTTCTCACACCGATTAATCAGAACGTTAATTATTTCGAGAGATTGTTCGTTGAGCAATGCAAGTGATCATATAAAATAAAACCATTTCATTAAATGTAATGTAGGTGTGCAAATAATGTCTTAAGTCTAGCAAGAAAAGAAGAAGACTCTTTTATAGAAAATTGAAGATTCAATACAATGTCCGTAGAGGACTTAATTGAAAGGAAAAAATACTAGGACCTACGAAGGTTGACTGAGAGACTATTTTTCTTTTTCTTCCCTTTTTTTTTTTTTTAAGGATAGGTAAACCCTAGTCTAGCTACTCTTCACGGGTTGGACTGCCAGGGAGCTTGAGCTTTCCTTCGTAGATCGCCCACCGAATTTCTTTCTTCAGCTCCACACACTTGTCTGTCACATGACCATAATGCTTGTGGTACTCACAGAACTTGGCCCTGTCAACTCTACTTGGGTTTCTTGGCTTATGATTCTCGAGAGGTGTGAGAAGGCTTCGTTTCACCAAATCGTTGAAAACTTTGCTCATGGGCATCCCAAAATCATCAGGCTGACGTTTCTGACCTTGCACTTCTTGAATTGACCTCTTGTCATAACTTTCTGTCTTTGGCCCATGGAGGTTCTCAAGCTTCCCATCTTCTATCAACTTTTGGATCTCATGCCTCAAAGCGGTGCAATTGTCAGTGTTGTGCCCATGGTATTGATGGAAGCGGCAGTGTTTGGTCTCGTCCATTCTGATACTGGGGTTCCTGGGTTTCCAATTCTCCAGTGGCTTTATCAGTTTTTCTTTCACTAGCTCTTCCAGAATCTTGCTTAAAGGCATCTCTGTATTGTTAAAGTGAAAGGAGCGAGGTTTTCGGGGACCTTGTTATTCTCAAGACTCAGATTCCCATTGTCCAATTGGTTCCCTTTGTTGGATTTGGGCGAAGGAAGCTGTGACATTCTTTCCTTTGTGAGGTGCGGTCTTTGAGCCGGATACGGTTCTTTGCTTGGTATTGGGTTATGCTCGGTGGAGTCATTTCTTTGCCTGGTCCGACATCTTGGGTCAAGGGAGTATTGATACTCATCATGAGGTCAAGCTTCTCTTGCATCTGTTTCACTTGCTCTATCAACATTGCCACATAGGGGTCAACGGGGACTCTTGGGCTACCGGAACTGGCAACAGGACTTGTAGTAGCGAACTGACGGCTGAATTCATTAAGTCCAGGTAGGTAACGGAAAACTCGGTTCATCCTTTGGCAACTCATGATCGCATTCAGGCGGGTATAGGGGCTTCAAAACATAGCCACATATCTCAAACTGATTATGTGAGGTTGGAGCATAAACTGGCAGGTATTGCTGAGACTGAGGGATAAGTGGGGTGAAGTTCAATCCGTTCTGAGGAGCTGAGGGCGATGGGGCCCTGATGAGCTGGGATGTTGGAAAGGACTGAGGAGAAGTGGTCCTTGGCAAGGGATCATATGTGGATGGAGGAAGGTATTGGTTATAGGATGGGAAGCTGAGATGGCTACTTCGGAGTCTCATCTTCGACCACTACCAGAGAACCGTTGGACTCAATGTTACTTGGACTCCATTGCGGTGAAGAGCACCGATAAGCAATGACAGCTGTTCTTCATGAACCTTCTGGGCATTTTCCAAAGCCAGGACTAACTCTTCCTTCCTAATCATCTGATTTCCCATACCCTCACTGTTTTCTGTCAAATCTGCCATTCTGACTCTCTGAGCTGATGAACTGTCTGAACTGAAAAGCCGCTGACCCAGTACTCTCGCTCACTTCTTTTTCGCTGCGGGAAAGGGATAGGCAAGGTTTAGACTCGGGGATAGGTAAGGTTTAGACTCGAAGGATAGGTAAGGTTTAGACTCGAAGGTAAGTGTTTAGGCTGAAGGCTCAAGTAACATGCCCTTATCGCTTTAACTTTTGCTCGAAACGCATTTTCTCCTAATCCTAATTGATCGGAAAAGATGAGACCTTGAAAGGTCAAGATTGGAAGTAGAGATCGGACCGAAGGGGGTCACGATTAAGGATTTGACCATGAAAGGTCGAGATGGGAAATCGAAAATTGGACCGAGGAGGTCTCGATTAGAGATTGACCATGAAAGGTCGGGATAAGAAAATCAAAAATCGGACCGAAAAGATCTCGATTAGGGATTTGACCATGAAAGGTCGGGATGAGGAAAACGGAGATCGGACCGAAAAGGTCTCGATTAGGGATTTGACCATGAAAGGTCGGGATGAGGAAAACGGAGATCGGACCGAAAAGGTCTCGATTAGGGATTTGACCATGAAAGGTCGGGATGAGGAAAACGGAGATCGGACCGAAAAGGTCTCGATTAGGGATTTCAGAGATAGGAACATGCAATTATGATTACACTAATTGTTCAAGTTTACTTAAAACAATGTCTTTTATTTATTTCTATTTGGTTGGAAAAGGGGGGGTTTGCCCTTCTTTTTCGCAACTACTCTAGATCCTGGATCAGTGGGTTCCGTCACTACGTCTATAAGCCCCTCGTATTCCACCTGTATTTCGACCTCCCAGGGTGGACAGCCCCGGGCGAGGGTCCTATAGGGCACGCGGATCCCACCGACCGAGAGTAAAGAACGCTCCTATCGGGTCTAGCGGGTCATAGGACCTTTCAACGCACGAGCGATGCGGATTATAGTCAAGGCAATACCGGGAAAGTCTCGTCTCCTTGACGGATCTTCGACAGAGTTTCGCTTGAGCGAATGACGGTTTTTGACTTTCGGTAATGTCCGAGAATATAATAGGCATGGGTCGGGCGGTAAAAGCCGGATGACACAGTGTCACATTGAACTTCGTTGCATACGCAGTGCGCGAGTCGGAATCGAAGTCAATGCCGGTCAAGATCTTGCCAATTTTTCCTTGTCGGAATTTTGGCAGAGCTTCGCTTGAGCGAAAGATCTTTTATTTTGGCAAAGACTTGGTCTTGACTCTTACGCATTCCGTGCGGGTCAAGGTCAATAGTCAATGTCGGAGTCAAGATCCCACCGATTTTTCCTTGTCGGAATTTCGGCAGAATTTCGCTTGAGCGAAAATCTTGGTTTCCGTTATGAGCTAAGGCTTGACCTTTACGTGGGTATGCAACTGGGCTATATGACACGGACTAGACCAAAAACCAACCAAAAGTCACGGTTTTTTTTTTTTTTTGAAACGTGTGACACGGAGCTGTCGTTGGTCGACACTGGCCGCCATGAGGGGAGGTTGGGATGATTCCGTGCGCGCCCGGGAGCATCGTAAAGTGTCCGTGACTGCAGCTGGAACCACCCTCGGGTTTGAAGGACGTGCGTGCAAAAAAGTGTACAGGATATATCAGGTGCGCGTAGTGTGCGGTCTCCTAAAAATGTTCCTTTTTGAGTTAAAACAGAGATTTTCATAAATGTGTTTTAAAGGAATGATTTTCGGGACGGGGGAAAATGCAACACATAAGCACGTAAATTTTCTGGGAGCCCCAGTCAGTCATGGAGCTGAGTAGCCCCAAGCTGCTAGGACTGCCAGATTAACCATGATTTTTCCTGGTGGAATTGCCACTGAGGTCGCCCGGTCAGAATCCAATGAGGATTAGCCGTACGACTGCATGGATCAATTTTCCAGGTTCCACTCCTTTTGCTATTTTTCGGGTTGTTTCCCGTTCAAAGTATGCACAGATTCCAAGATGCAAATGATGCAATGCATGGTAAAGAAAGCAAGCACGATTAATGAAATCGGCGATGGGAGTCTAACCCGCTCAAAGGGAAAAGCTTTCTTCTATATTTTTTCTTAAAATTATTTTTTTCGAAAAAGGGATACTGGTACGTGGGATTGTTAAACCACCTTGTTATCCCAAGCCCCGGGTTAGGGAGCGATACAGGAAGGGTAAGTGGGGTCCACCTATATACCAAGTATCGATTTTTGTTTTGAAAATAAAGCTTTTCTCCTTTGGGTATTCCCCAGCGGAGTCGCCAAACTGTGAATGTGTGCCCAAATTTTTTTGTTTATTGGAATTCACGCGAGTTTGAAGACATCCGAGTTATTTGAAAAACGGAGTCGCCACGCCATTTTGATTACCTCAAAACTTTGAAAAAAAGGTTTTATGGGTTCGGAGGTTAAGTTACTCCTTGGGAAGAACGTTTGGCGTTCACCCAAAGTGCCTTGCCGGAGCAAGTCTCCCTAGATTTCATTAATCGTTTTTGCTTGCGTGCTTTCTTTGTGTGCATGTGTTTGAAAATAAGGGGGGGAATGTCCCAAGTTATCTTCCGGACGTACAAACCATTTGTTGGTTGTCGCTCGGGATTCCTTGGAATTTATGTATTTAGGATTATGATCCCGTCCTCATCTTGTGACTTGTGATCATCGCATTTTAACCTCGGGACCCTCGGGACTTGCGTGATCGAGAGAATGACTCTCTTTTGGTCAAAGATGAGGTTCTTTAGGAAGGAATGTCCTTAGCCCATCAATCCTACGCTTTAAGACGGTCGAGCTCGTATAGAGGCTTCATACTCTTTCTTAAGCGATAATCGGAGATATAGGGTTCAAGGTGTCCCTTTCTAAAGAGATATGGAACCTTTAATGGAAGGAATGATGCAAAGATGAGAACTTTTACACCGGTCCATTCCAAGGTTGGGAAAAAGGGGGAAATGCATGTAAAAATGATATTTTAGCAAAAAGATGGCATTTTTGGTTTGAAAATGATGCATTTGATTGCAAATGGATGTTTTTTATGTAAAGAAATGATCTTTGTGCAAAGAGTGCATCTTTAATGTGAAAAGGGATTTAAAATGGAAAAGGAATGATTTTAATGCATGAAAAATGGGATTTAGGTGTAAAGGATGCACCTTTATGTATGAGAATGATATTTTAATGAAAAGATGACATAGTATGTACATAGATACTATCTAAATTGCAGATAGACATCAGGTTATAGCTTAAAGGGGTTTAACATCAGATTACAGCTTGAAACTGTGAAGCTTCTGCAAACTGGCTACTTATGTCGCGTGACATAGGCTGCCTATGTCGCGTGACATAACTAGCCATTTTGCAGAGGCTTTACAACTGAGATTTGCAGAGGTAACAAGGCACCAAAATGGTCAAGTTACTTCACAAACAAATCTCAGGGAGCATGTTTAACAATAATGAACACTTCAAGAGGGTGTGGATATGAGGGATCCACACTCATCTTGAGTGTTCATGCAAAAACCAAGTCAAAACGAAGATTTTATATGAAATGTAATGAAATAAAATGTGGATCTGGGTAATATGAAGCTAAAGCATGCAACTTTAATCAGAATACTATATTATCAATGCATGTAACACATAGATTTTATATTCAAAGGAAAATAGAGAGTGGAAAAGGGGTAGAAACTCGTTACCCTTGAAGATCCACAACTCCTATATCAAGTTAGATATAGGAGCCTTCTAGCGTCCTCCTCCGGAGACTGAGTTCAGGCCTTGGATCCTTGGGAACTCCTTGATTTCTTGATGTATGTGGGAAGTGTGTGTGTGGGAAGTGTGTGTGGGATGGATTTGGGAGGATTAGGTTGATTTGAGGGGTATGTGAGGAGAGAGGAGGCTTATGGAGCGTATTCCCTATAGAGGGACTGAGGGGTGGAAGAGGTGTGTGTAAAATGAGAGGTGAAGGCCTCTATTTATAGGCAACTCGCATGGGCTTGTTATGTCGCACGACATAACAAGCCATAATCGTTTCCTTCTAGAAACATGCAAGGTGGCATGGTTCTAGAACTCTCTCTGGCCGGGTTATGTCGCACGACATAAGTAGCCACTGGATTCTTCTAGAAACATGCAAGGTGGCAGTGTTTCTAGAAGGTTTCTCTAGTGATTATGTCGCACGACATAAGTAGCCAGTATCTGGCTTCTTCTAGAAACGTGCAAGGTGGCAAATTTTCTAGAAGGGTTTTGGGATTTAAGAAAAACGTGTTTCTTAATCACCAAGCATTCCCTTCAGCCCTTAAAAGGCTTGGAGCAGTTCCGAAATTGTTCCGGAACTTTAGGAAAATCTGGGGAATTACCGGAAAAATTACCGAAATTGCCGGGAAAATTAACCGAAAGGCATGAGCCAGATTTGGGTACTTACAAGTTGGGCGATCGCCGGGAAACAGTGGGCGACCGCCCACAAGGAAATCTCAACAACGCAGAAACGACTGTTAGTTTCCTTTTCCTGTTAGGTTTATGTTTAGAATTTTATTTTGAGTAGATCTCTTTTCCTTTTTCCATTATAACATATATATTCAGAAGTTCATCAATAAGAAAATAGTTTTGGGAAAACCCTAAATTGATTTCCTATATGGTATCACAGCGGCATCATACACAATTCTAAATTCATGGCGGGGAACGATGCTATCATCAATAATCCTCCTAAAATCGAATATAATTCTCCTTTTTACCTTGGTCCTCAGGATAGGCCAGGCGATTTTATTACTCCTACTCATTTCAATGGTGAAAATTAGGATGATTGGCCAGCGATATGCAAATAGCTCTTGAAGCTCGCCGAAAATTTGGTTTTCTAGATGGTACGTTTACTGAACCTGTTCTTCCCTGCACCATCTCTGATTGAAATACTATTCATGCCATGTTGATTTCTTGGATCATGAATACTATTGAATCTGATGTTAAAAGCACTCCCTCCAAATTTAGAGATGCTAAACGTTTATGGGATTCTCTCAAAAGTCGATATGTTGTGGTTGATGGCCCACGTATTCAACAATTGAAGGCATCAATCGCTCGTTGTGAGCAAACTAAGAGCATGTCGGTGGCCACATACTTTGGCAAATTAACTGGTTTATGGGAAGAACTTCATAGTCATGAACCTTTAATCAATTGCACTTGCTGTAACAACTGCACGGCTGCTCAACAACATGCGGATCGTAGAGAGACATGCAAGCTTCACCAATTTCTTATGGGTCTAAATTCTGACTATCATGCTAATACTCGCACCAATATTTTATCTATGGATCCTCTTCCTGGTCTTGACCGAGCATACAAATTGATGGCTCAAGATGAGTGGGTTCATATTGCTAAGCCTGTTCTTGAAGATGTGGTTAGTTTTGCTCTTCGTGCCGGTGGAACTCGTAGTCGTGACAATCCTGATAAATCTCATCTCATATGCACTCATTGTAAGTAGACAGGTCATGAAAATACCACATGTTTTGAATTGCATGGATATTCTGATTGGTGGCTTGAGCAACGTAACAAATCCAATGCACGTGGCGGTGGTCGTCCACAAAATGGCCAAGGCAGGGGTTCTTCTCGCAACAGCACTGGAACTACAACAACACCTGATCGTGGCCCTGTTACTGTTGGTGCAGCCGCTGTCGGAGCTCCTTTTGCTGCTTCATCTTCGTCGTTCACAGCTGAGCAATGGCAGGCTTGGCAAGCCTCGTCGGTAATTCTCAAATCTCAAATGATCGCCTCCATGGTAAGTTTGATGCAACTTCATGGATAATTGATACAGGTGCTTAAAATCATGTAACTGGAAATGCCTCGTGTCTCCTTAATTCTCATACTATACCGGCTTGTCCATTCGGTTTACCTAATGGGTCGTCTGTATTGGCTCATACACAGAGGGATCCGTTCGTTTGATGGATACCAAGTATCATCTTTTCTAAATATAGTACTAATTTATCCTTACGGAGATTCGCTAAGCTAATTATCTTCTTTATCAAATAATTTCCCAAGTTGAATCATCAATTCCATCATCCTAATTAGTGTCCTCTATCTAGGGGTCCGAATACCAAAATAGTACCTTATATCCACTCAAAGCCTCAATATCCTAGCATGATACCCGATGGAAACCCATTTTGAAACTCACATGGAAAACACCACTTAGTCAACTTATAGGGTGATATCACCTACAAGAATATCTGATTTCCTATTCAAATTAGTAGCAAGAATACAATCAATCTCTCGTTAGAGAATATACTTCTAGCACATAAGGTAATATATATGTCAGTTCTATAAGGACTCGTACTCGCGATATCTTATAAACCATATAATTCCACTTAGACTATTACTTTCAATACTAGTCTCATATATCTAGTCTCCACCACGAGACACCAATGTATAAATACTCACGCAAGTTATACAACCATAAAACACTCTTAATTAGGCCGTATACCTAACCTCAACTAAGAGTTCACCAATTTATTTACCACCGGTACATGAAATAATTCAAGTGTCTTTTACTCAAGTATAACACATAACCCAAATGACCTTCATATTCCTTAGGCCCTACTTTTGACATTTACGCATATATGACATAATATCAATAAATAACTTATCCGCCTCAACTACACACGGAGGCAAATCGAACATAGATAAGGAGACTCGCTTCTTGCGACAGTCCTCCCCAACCACAACAACTACTCAAATATTTCAGGTCAATATTATAATAATTTACGGATTGGTATCTCTACCACATCCACCGGCAATCCATGCCCACTTAATCACAATTACCATGATAATCAAGAATGATTCGAGGTACTCTCCCGTAAGAGTAGAACCTCCAGCACATAAGGCAACTCTTAAGCCATTTACGCAAATAAAAGTGAAATGTAATGCCACATGAGAACGAAATGAACGGGAATTTAGAAAAGTATGACCCCTAACTCCGGAGACAGGTAATATACCTCAAATGATTGTGGAGGAATCTATCTCTCCATATTTCTCACATTTCCTTGATTCTTTGGTTGGTCATTATCATTTTCTGTCATTGAACAAATTCCTGCATTAAACCCTCGACGTCAGTTATCACACACTCTCACTCAGCTAGACTCTACCCAAGAACTCTAACCGAGCTCTGATACCAACTGTGAGGACCCCGACCCGGAACCTACACTTGTCCCGAGCTGGAGCATCCTCTAACTAACCCAAATTTCCTTAACTTTTAAAACTTTGATTTAACTTTCAAATATAAACACAATTGTCATAACCATTTCAAAATAACTCTACACCCTCCTACGATGGAGAAAGAGTTGACCAACTTTGAAAGTAATAAACTGTTTTAGTTACAAAAGACATCGGTTATAACATAAATTTAAGGTTTATAAATACAACTCATTAAATGAATTATATCAAAATACCCTTTCTACGCCAACCTAATCATACCCCGACAATTCCCAAAATATTACTTCCAAACTCCTCACCGCCCTTACTTGGCCGGTCCGCCTGTCTCGGAATCTAAAAACATTAAAGGGAGAGGGGTGAGAATAAATCTCAGCAAGCTATTATGAATGCAGCAATATGCCATATAAGATGCAACACATAACAAGTTGCATACAACACATTGGAAAAGCTGTAAACACATTCCATTACCTTGGTTTACCTTTTCCCGTCTGAACAATAGTCGTACAACATTGGGTATAATAATACTCCAATCTTAGGTGAGCTGCTTAAGCAATACTCACATCTTATAAGACCCATTTTTCAGGGAACCAGATAAGATAGTAGCAACTCTGTAGGGCTTTTGGCTCACTACAGATGCTATAACCCCAACCTGTGGCCACAGAAGGGGACGGTCACAGATATAACATAATCCGATCACATTAGGTCACACTTCCATAATTGATCGTATTATGTTATACCCCAATATATCGGTGATTAACACATTATCAAGCACATAATAGTTACTTGAAATATAATCCACAAACGGGATAAGCAATATAGCCACATGGTAAAATATACTCATGTTCAACAAATCTCATAGTGTAACATTTATTTAAAACAATATGCATAAATAAGCAATATAGTCACATGGTAAAATATACTCATGTTCAACCAATAATCAGAGTGCAACATTTATGTAATACACTAAGCATAATACAATCCATAAATATGTACTCAAGTAAGATAATGAGATATCATCAACCCATCTTACTTAGTCATTATACGACAATATATAATCTCTATAAGGATCCAAGTTAACTCTACCAAGTTGGAGTCACATTTAATAAACTGCCAAATGATTTCAAAGTCGGGGATAGAGTGCTTCCGTATTTCCATTTAAACCCAATTAAGGTACCATTAAGTGTTCTAATTATAACTTAAGTTAAAAGGACTAACTCATATCCGGGTTGGACTAGATTCTACTACCTTATCATGGTTAGGGATCATTCCAAGTGATTACTAGTAAAAATCAGCAAGAAAGAAGACTGGGGAGGTTCTGATGCTATGGGCGACCGCCCATAGCCACTTGGGCGACCGCCCAAGGAGATTTCAAAAGGGAGCCATGGTTCTGCCCTCGTGGGCGACCGCTCAAGGCCCCATGGGCGACCGCCCATGAGGGATTCCAGCAAGCCCATAATTCAATTTCTTATTTTTTTCTATGTTCTTCTCCTTAATCAATCTCTCCCATTTTAGGTGCTCATGAAGAAAATCCCAAATATTCTACTACCTCATTCTAGATCATTTAAATCCAAATTAACCTAAACCTAAACTATTTACCATTAACTTTTCCACCCAATTCACTACCACATTTCAAGTTGATTCCTTTAAAACTAACTTCACCCATTTAACTAACCCATTTCAAGTTTTCATTCTCTAATTCTAACTCCACCCATTTCTTCCATTCTTTAACACTTCCAAGAACAACAACATTTTCCTATGACCTTAACCAATTCCTCCATTTCAAGAAAGTTTCCCAAGCATCCAATAAACATTATAACAACAATAACAACAATAAATATCTCATGAACATTTAGAGGAAGGAAAGTCATAATAACTCGCCTTTAGCAATTATAAGATGGAATGAAGCTTTTCTTGGCTTGATCAACTCCCCTAGATGCACCAATCACAAAAGTACCACTTGATTTGAAAATGGAGAAGAAATAAGCTTGGTAGGAGCTTGAGAAGAGGTGGGTTTCACCTTGGCTTTTCCATGGAAAAATGGTAAGAATAAAGATGGAGAAGAATGATGGAGGAGGTTAGAGGGAGTATGGGAAAGGTAAGGAGGAAGTATGGGAGGATATGGGGTTCTTTGACTTAGAGGGAAAAGGGGAGGGTTTTAGGGAAAATGGTCCCCCTCGCTCACTATTCCAAGGCTTTCAACATTTTAAATTAAACTCTTTATCCCAATTATTTATTTTACCCATTTTAACCTCCTCTTACTCTTACTCTTTATCTATTTTCTATTTTTATATTTTCCCCTAAAACATTATTTTATTTTCCTATCATTTTATCCTAATACAAGAAATCAAGTATATAAAAAAAGAACACATAATATTAACAATAATATTAAAAGCACACAATATGATGCTAAATTAGTTCCTAGGGTTAGGGTCGTTACAACACCCTCCTCCCTCCGCCATCGCTCCCCATCCCCGCGTCCTACACCATCTCTCCTTTTCCACACCTTCTTCCTATTTTTTTTCGTCTGCGCCTCTTTACCTTAATACTCCGTTGAAGGCACAATGTCGTTGAATCCATCGTCGTCTTCTCGTCATCTCCCTTCCCTTACCCCGACGACTGCAATCCAATGAGAATATCTCTCATCTCTTTCTTTTTTCAAATCTGAGTTTGAAATCAGATTTGAATCTATGTTTAAAATCTGACTTGATTTTGCGTTTGAAAAAATTCGATTTGAATATGGATTTAAAAATAGAGTTGGAACTGGGTTTTGATTAAGGTTTGGATTGGGAAATGATTTTATTTTGGATTTTGATTTTTTAATATGAGTTTTGTTTGAAATTTGAATCTAGGTTTTCTTTTGATTTTTGAGATGGTGGTGTTTATGATGATGGTAGGCTGTGGTGATGAAATTGGACTAGTGGGGGATGGTGGCGCAGTGAGGTGGTTGCGACAATCAAAATGGTGTGGGTATGGTATTGTTGGTGAATAAATTTTTATTTCTTTTGAAAAAAGGATAATGTTCAATTTTTTTCGAAACATAGAATAATAATTTTCTTAAATAGTTTAAAATATTCTGTTTACATGAAAAGTAAATGTTTGATTAAACAATGAAAAGAAAAAAAAAAGAAAAATATGCTAAAATATTTTTAATTGTATTTTATAAATTACTTACGTTTTTAACATCTTAATTAGTATTCATTTAGAATTAGAAATTTTTCATTTTAAATTTATTACTTTATCCCTTTTACGGTTATTATAATAAAATATCATTTATTTTTATATTTAGGGATATTAATATTTTCTATTTTGGCTATTAATTTTTATTCAATTTGCATTAATACAACAATAAAATAGTTTTTGTTTAAAAACATCATCTATTAAATGATTCGTAACTTGATCGTGATCATTTAATGAATTATTCTAACAAAACTAATTAAAAATTCTAAAATATTTAAACTTTTCGGCCCAAAATGCAATAATACTTTAATTTGACTTGATGTTTGTCCTTTATATATCAAGTTAATTCTGGTCATCTACGCTGGTAGCTTGTGGTTCAGAATTAGTTTGATGAAGCTGAAAATCTGTGTATAAAAAAAAATAATAATAATAATTTGGTCATCTACTCATCTTCTACCAATGGAGGCCGACAAAAGGACGTGGCCAATTGTGGACCGTGGCAGGAAAAAGGAGAAGCAACCATGGGGAAGAGTGGTTCTCATTCATTCCGTCAAAGAAGGTGTATGGTAAATTAATACTTTTGTTTTAAAATACTCCCTCCGTTTCACGTGAGTGTGGATCAAAATTTTGATTACATAAATTAAGAAAAAGTAAGAAAGATAAATATTGGAAGGAGATGTATGTGAATATGAAAAATTAAATAGGAGAGAGAATGAGTGAGAAGAATAGAAAGTTGATTGGTGTTGTGAGTGTAAAAGTAAAGTAGGAGAGAGAATGAGTGGGTGGAATAGTAAAGATTCTTTGCCATTTTGGACAGTCCACACTCACGTGAAACGGACGAAAAAGGAAATAAGTCCACACTCACATGAAACGGAGGGAGTATAAGTCATTTTAATTATTTTCTCTATATGTATAAGACCATATACAATGGGGGTGTTGAAGGAATATTGAAAAATGTTGGAGGGTGTTGAAACCATTGAAAAGGGGTGTTAAAGGGGGAGTTGTAAAAATTGGGTGTTGAAAAATTACAACGCGTTGATAAAAATGGAGGGGCCTGGCTGATGATCCACGTGGCCGCTTGTCATTGGGGCGATAAGGCGCGTGCAGTACACGCGCCGACAGAGGCGCGTGTACGCAGGCGAAAATCGTTTTTTTTTTTAATTGGGACACTTGGCAGGCTATGATTGGCTGGTTGGATTTCATTTTTTTATTCGATTTTTTGATCTCAATTATTTTATAATAAATTTTTTTTTAATTTTTTTTTAAATAGAGACTTGTTTCATTTGATTTAGACACAGAAAAAAAAACCACTTTTTCAATATAAATTACTTAATTATTCTTTGTTAATTTTCCTTTTTAATTCGTCAATATCTTTTTAGTGAAATGGATCCCGATAATAATAAGAATTTTTACACCAAAATTCATAAAAAAAAAAATTAGCTATAAATAGAGACTTGTTTCATTGTGTCGTATGCTTATTTCTCTCTAATTATTTGTGTCGCGAGCTAAGCTTATTGTAACTTTTGTTTGTTTTAATAACAATTATCATCATTTCTCGTATTTATTTAATTGCAATTACAAAAAATTAATTAAGAGTGAAGTATTTTTTTTTAATTATAAATGATAATAATAATTATTATTATTTTACTTATCATAAAAATAAAGAATATAAAATAAAATAAAAGTGATGGGATATAGGATGATGAGTTGAAAAGGTGTTAAATTTTTATAAACAAAACCATTGATAGGATATAAAAGTTGAAAAATAATTGATAAATTAAATAAAGAAGTGAGAAGCTAATGTAAAATAATAAAGTGGGTGTTGAAAGTGGAAATGGGATTAAAACCATCGTACATGGTCTAGCCCAAAGAAGAGACAAGGATGCCCCAAAATAGGTAGAGGATTTGGAATCATCTTTAAAGACTGCACAGTTCCGAATCCCACCGTAATACCCAGATATAAAGAATACTCATTCCGTTTCAATAAAAGCTTCACTAATTATTCAATATTAAAAAAGGCGTCCCGTTAGAATCGTTAGAAGTTTCAACTTCCCTTTTTTGACAAAAAATCTTTACTATTTCCTCCACTCATTCTCTCTTCTAATTCACTATTATACTCACAGCACTCTTCAAATTTATTATTTCCTTCACTAATTTTCTCTCCTATTTTCAAATTACACTCACAACATTTTTCCTTCCCACCTATTTTCTTAATTTGCGTGTCAGGCCAAAAGGACTAAGCATTTACTTAGGAGCCGTTTGGTTCGGTGGAAAAAAAGTGAAGGAATGGAATGGTCAATGAAATTGAATTCCTCAAGAAATTGGAATGGAAAAAAACTGGTCAAACCCCTCCGTTTGGTTGGCACGGAATGAAATGAAATTGTCATTCAATTCCTTGGCAAATCATGTTTGGTTTGAAAATACAAATTATAGGAAGTGAATGAAAGCATATAAAATGTTCAATTTACCCTTTTAATTTTTATTTTTTTTTATTTTTGGGGCGGGGTAGGTAGGGGGTATGCAAAATGAGTAAAAAATATTTTTTTTTTTCGTGGGGTGGGGTGGGGTTGGGGGGTAGGTAGGGGTATAAATGAGTAAAAAAAATATTTTTTTTTTCGTGGGGGTGGGAGGGGGTAGGGCAGGGGGGAGGGGGTAGGTAGGGAAAAAAATTCGTGGGGGTGGTGGGGGCGGGATGGATGGGGAGGGGGTAGGTAGGGATTTTTATTTTATTTTTCGTGGGGGGTGGGGGGGTAAGGCAGGGCTGGATGGGGGGAGGGGGTAGGTAGGGGAAAAAATTGTGGGGGTGGGGGGTGGGGGATAGGGCAGGGCTGGGCTGGATGGGGGGAGGGGGTAGGTAGGGGAATTTATTTTTTTTTCGTGGGGGTGGGGTGGGGTAGGGCAGGGGCTGATTGGGGGTGTGTAGGGGGGTAGAGGTGGTTTGGGTTTGGGGGTATTTTGATCAAATTATTTTTTTTTTTTTCATTCCCTAAGGAATTGGCCATTCCTCTCATATATGGAAGGAATGGCAAATTCCTTCCAAGGAGGAAATTGGCCATTCCGTTGAAATGAAAATTTTAAAAATTCTTTAACCAATCAGGCCAAATGATTTGGGGGAATGGAATTGGGCATTCCATTCCCCCACTTTACCACCATCCAAACGCGCCCTTACTTACTGGGACGTGGGAGTAAACAAGTGGATAAGACAGCTGGTGCTCCTATTCAAGTCTAGCACTACTTTCATCTAACAAGTAGAATTGAAGGTACTTCTGACCATTTTTACAGGCTTCTCTCATGAAAATGGAAGACGCCATTGCCAAAACACAAGAAAGGTACCAATATCTCATCATTTCCGTCGAATATTTAACTCTTTTCTTTCAGTTGTATATTGACTCCGTTTCAGGGCCGGCTCTAAGGAGGAGCGGGGTGAGCGCTCGCTCCGGGCCTCATAATTTTGAGGGACATCATTTAAAAAAAAATCCATTATATATACTCCCTCCGTCTCACCTTAGTGTAGACTTTTTTCCTTTTTCGTCCGTCCCACCTTAGTGTAGACTGCCAAAATTAGAAAGTTTTTTATTATTTTTTATTTTTCCTACCCCACCCACTCATTCTCTCTCTTCATTTTTCACCATACAATTTATTCAACCAACCTACTATTCACTCCACTCATTCTCTCTCTTCATTTTCTACCACACATTTTCATTATCTTAATAATATTCCTTAGTTATTGTGCCCACCACCTTAGTCTACACTAAGGTGGGACGGAGGGAGTATGTATTATATTTGAAAAAAATAAAAATCATCCAATTAGGTAATTTGAGTCAAATTAGGTAGTATATTAAAAATCATATTATATAGTATTTTAATAGAAATCTATTTCTTTATTTACATCTTAACAGATTTTTTGATAGAATTAATTATTAATTCCACGGCATTTAACGCGGCTCCTCGTCTTCCTCCTCCATTCGGCTCCATCAACAGTCGCTGTATTCTTCTCCTCCCCAACGTCTTTTTTTTTTTTTTTTTACAACTACAAATTCTCTTTTCCAAATTCTCAATAGAATATCAAAACTTTCTTTCGCAACTACAATAGCAAAATTCACTTTCATCTGCAATAGAGAAAATCCGACTTCAAACTACTCCGTCGCAGATTCATGATTCATCTCTTTGCCAGGTTCTTTTGTTCTTTTCATACTTTATAATTTTAAGATATAAGTTCTAGAATTAGAAAACAAGATTCTGGATATGAAAAACGTAAAAAGCAAAAAAGAATTGAAGTTTTCAATCAACCACAAAAGGGAGCCCTTGATAAATTTATGATAAAAAATTCACATATTTCTTCTGAAAATAAAAAACGGAATATTGATATTGCTAATGTTAATGTTAATGATGATTTTGATGCTAATGTTGTTGATGATGATTTTGATGTTAATGTTAATGATGATCTTGATGATAATGATAATTTGGATGTCAATGTTAGTGATGATCTTGATGTTAACTTTATTGTTAGTGATGCTAATTTAGATTCTAATATGAACAATTTGCCTAATGCTCGAACAATTGTAAGAACATAATTTTAAAATATTGCTATTATAACATCACAATATTTTGGGAGAAACTAGTTTCTCCTTAAGTTATAGAAAGTCCTGTTTTATAAACTGTTCCTAAATATTCGCTAACTACTTGCAAATAGAAAAAAAGTGGACTTTTTATAATTTACGGAGAAACTAGTTTCTCCCAAAACTTGCTCTTATAACATATTTTCTTGCATTTTATTTTTGTAAGTGTTTTTGGGGCCTCGTTTTGAACTTTGCACAGGGCCTCTAAATTATGAGAACCGGCCCTGCTCCGTTTTACCATTTTTTTCTTTTCTTCTTGAATTAATTACGGTCATAGCAAATATACAGATTCTGTTGTTGCAGATAACTTCCAACGAAACTTAGTAGTGGAAGACTTAATGATAAATTAATTACCGTTGAATCGTGTACGATTACCAGTAATGAATTTTCAATTCTCGTTGAATCGCGCACGTTTACCGAAAAAATGGCATCCAAAAGGAATTTATTCACTTTTTTAGGAAATAAAGAGTAAACACTCCGTATCAAATTTTATTAATCAAAGCTAATTTTCGAAATTACAATTAACTTGGCTTTTATAGGACTCTTCCTCCTAAGACTTGGAAATCAAGTCAATTAAACACCTCTAAAAATAGCCCTAATCTATATACTAACCTAAATAAACTATAAAACCTCACAATATTGCATAAATCTATTCTAAAATACGACTTTATCATCTAACTAAATATAAATTCGAAAATACATAATAATAATTAAAATTAAAACTAAATAAATCACTATTTTGATCTCCATTTTCTCCATTAAGATCTCCATTTCAATCGAAAAAAAGAAAATTAACACATCTCATCAGCTCTACAAAAAGAAATATGTAATTATATGGTCTGTATATTTCAGGTATGCTATTGTCACGGGGGGAAACAAAGGAATAGGACTGGAGATATGTAGACAACTAGCTACAAAAGGAATTCGAGTCATACTTACTGCTAGGGATGCAAATAAAGGAACTGAGGCTGTTGAGGACCTTAGAGCTTCTGGACTCAAACATGTGGTTTTTCATCAGCTAGATGTCAAGGATCCAAGTAGCATTGCTTCCTTGGCAAATTTTATCCAGGCCAACTTCAAGAAACTTGATATTCTGGTAAGATGGGTGCAAATGCCCCCACCCCCACCCCCACCCCCCCCCCCCACACCCCCGCCATTAACCTTTATGTAGCTCAACCAGTGAGTTATATGCCTTCTCTCTAATCTATCAGTCTGGTCAGTGTGCACAATCTGCTTCCTAAATTTCTTTTTCCAATCTGATAGGAAAATCCCTATTCTAAGAAGGTTTTACAATTCAACTCCAAATCAACTAATTTCATAAACTATACCCTTGCAGGTTAATAATGCAGGAGAAGGTGGAGTCATTATTCATGGTGACAATTTTCTAGCATTCAAAGATGGTGCAGCGTTTGTAAGTATTTCTAGTTTAGTTCAATTTTCATTGTATAATTATCTTCTATTTTAAGTTATATAAATGCTGTCGATCAGGATCAAGGTTCTTTGTAACAATTATATTTAAACTCTCATTATTATTCTTGATTAAATTACAATTTACAATCTACAAAAATTGAAAATAAAAAAAAAGATGGAGCATATAATAATGTAAAGAGCGGGAAAAGAGCTTACTTAGATAAACCTGTTGGAACAAAATGATCCATCAAACCATGAACCGACTCACAACTAGATTAAGAATGAGAGGAAGATGAAGACGGAAGCGTGTACCTGAAGAATCCATGATTGTGTTATTGATCTTGTTCTTTAATGAAAGAAGAGAGTAGGGAGATAGTACTTCTAAATAGGGAAGAGTAGATCTTCTAAATGATAGTGCCCACACTATAATCTTCTTAATGAATGAAGAGAATTCTTATGACTGAATTTGTGTATGTAACTAGTGTCTCTAATGGCTGATGGATAGCCTTTATATAATAAGAGAAGGGGCACTTCATTTAGGGACTACACCTTTTCATAAAGATGATGGTGTGAAGTTATCATTATGCCCATCATTTAATGGTACTTACACCTAATGGAATTCTACACATTTTTGTCTATACTTTAACATTATTAAATGATTATAACAAATGGAATTAAATAACACATATTAATTAATCCATGTTCTAACAAAACCTATATGCAGCTGATATACTGCATTATAAGATAAACTCTTTTGTACAGGTAGCGGTGACCGACGAGAATGCACACTTACTGACTGGAATTATAGAGCAGAGTTACGAAATGGCTGATGGCTGTTTAAAAACAAACTATTATGGAACTAAGGGAGTAACAGAAGCACTTGTTCATCTTCTACAACGATCAGATTCACCAAGAATAGTAAACATCTCTTCCGAATATGGACAACTGAAGGTACCAAAACTCAAAAAAATCGTGCATACGGAGTATGTAGTACTCCCTCCGTCCCAAAATGTTTGTCTCATTTGACTTTTTTGTTGAACTTTGACCACAAATTTATGAGAGATTAATCATGTTCATGAAATTCTAAAAGTTGTTGTTGATAATATTATTAATGGTGAATCAATAGGAATTTTTAGAATTTCATGAACATAATTAAATTGTCATATATTTGTGGTCAAAGTTCAACAAAAAAGTCAAATGGGACAAACATTTTGAGACGGAGGGAGTATCAGTTTTCATAACCAACAAGTATTTCACTACTTTGTGTTTCTATTCAGATGCTCCCAAATGAAAAGGTGAAAGAAGAGTTGGAAACTCTTGATAGCTTAACAGAAAATAAGATAGATGAGATATTGCAGAGGTTTCTGAAGGATTTCAAAGACGATAAGTTGCAGATTAATGGTTGGCCACTAACAGTGTCTGCTTATAAACTGTCAAAAATTGCCGTTAATGCTTACACAAGACTTTTAGCAAGAAAATTTCCTGATTTTCTTGTCAACTGTGTTCATCCTGGCTACGTGGTAACAGATATTACAGCGAATACGGGATACATGACACCTGAGGAAGGTGCTAGAGCTCCTGTTATGGTGGCTTTGCTGCCAGATGGAGGTCCTTCTGGCAAATTCTTCATGGAAATGCAGGCATCAGAATTTTGATCTATGTATCAAAATCATCATCATATTCTATTGTATCTGTCTGTAATTGTTTATGGAATTTCTTGCGGAGTGTGATTAGTTCCATTCAACTTATTGATGTAATTCCTAGCATTTCCCAGGGTAACAAAACTCGTCATTTTGACGCTTCACAAACTAACCATGATTTACAGATTGGTTAATGATGCTGCAAAAAATGAGCGGTACCGGGGATATCAGTTGGGAACGCGGCATTGGATTCCTGGACGAACGACGAACGGATTTGTAAAACAAACACCGTTAGGGCGCGGGAAGTTACCCCCGCGCAAACCCTCCGGCGTGAGTTACCCCCGCGCAAACCCTCCGGCGTGAGAATAAGCATCTGTATATGGAGATGATATAAACCGGGAGGGAAAGCGTATTATAGTATTGAGAGGCTGTTTGAATGTACCTTTTGTGTGAGGGATTTGACCCTTATTTATAGCTTTGTCCTCTAAGAATAGGAGTTCCATAGCTGATTTGTATTAGGAGAGCGAATCTTCGTCTAATTTAGGTTCCTTAGCCCGTTAGGAGTCCGTTCCAAATAAAACTTGTTGAGTGAGAATAAATTCCTATTGGATTAGGATTATGTGTGCTAATCGCTTTCCTTATTTTTAGGGGTATTTAATAGGGGAGAATTATATCCCGTTCAGTGGCCCCCAACTTCCTTGCTTGCATCGAAGTAAAAGAAGGAAGTTTAGTCTTTGTCTGAGAAGTCATAACCTAAGGTTGATTTTGACCTATCATTGGGTACGAGCTATGAGCTCATCTTAAGAGATGGTCATTTTCCCATTTTAGTTGCGAGCTTTGTAACTCGTTTTTGAGACTTCTGTCTTGGGGTGTACCCTGGGGGGAGACTTGCTCAACCCATTTTGGGGTGCAAGTACCCTAGGGTGAGACTTGCTCGACCCATTTTAGTGTGTAAGTACCCTAGGGTACACCCTAAACTGATGCTGCCAAAAAGATCAAATCAGCCCAAATTCAGCGGTTGGTTGTACTCCGGCGATTGAATGTTTGTATGTTGAATACTCGCCAAGTGTCAAAACAATTTTGGGAAGCCGAGGAAGCTTGTTCGGTCTTCAACGCTTGGTAATTTTTCCAGTTTGGGTCATTAGGCCGAGGAGGGTTCCTCGGCACGACTGTTGGATGTTTTCTTCTTTTTCATCTCCTTGTGCCGAGAAAGATAACTCGTACATAGATTTTAGATGTGGATTGCCGGTAGTCGTTTTAGGCCGAGGTGATTCCTCGACAAGACGTGAGGCATGCCCTTCCTTTTCATCTCCTTATGTCGTGCATAGGTTTTAGTTGGTTTTGTCGATAGTCGTTTGAGCCGTCGTCAAGACGTTAGGCTTTCTTCTTTTTCATCTACCTTATGCCGAGGAAGATGACTCGTTCATAGGTTTTAGATGGTTTTGCCGGTAGTCGTTTGAGCCGAGGGATTTCCTCGTCGAGACATTAGACTTTCTTCTGTTTCATCTACCTTATGCCGAGGAAGATGACTCGTTCATAGGTTTTGGATGGTTTTGCCGGTAGTCGTTTGAGCCGAGGGATTTTCTCGTCAAGACGTTAGGCTTTCTTCTTTTTCATCTACCTTATGCCGAGGAAGATGACTCGTTCATAGGTTTTAGATGGTTTTGGTCTCACCTATCCATGTCGAGGAGGAACTCGCTTGGTCATAGGTCTTGAGTGAGTTATGATGGGGTTTTTATTCCTTTGAAGGCCGAGGAGGGCGCTCCCCATCTTCCAGTGTTAGTCTTGATAGTTGCTTTGCTTGCTAGTTCATCTACGTCCTGCAGCTCTCCTTGTCTCAGGTCAGGGTACGTCCGCTGACGAGATGAGGGGCTATATCTGGGACGGACAGAACCGTGTCATTGTTGTCATCCTCATGAACGTCTGGTATCTCAATTTGAACTAGTTCATCTACATCCTGCAGCTCTCCTTGTCTCCAGTCAGGGTACGTGATGGATATTTTTCAATACCCACTCGTAATAAACCTCACAAGCACACAAGGGTCGTGTGTAGCGTGTGTTCAAGTAAGGGTCGATCCACGAGGACTATGTGTTTGACCAAGTTAATTCAAATTGTGTACAAAGGAAAGGTAACCAAGGGGGGGTTTACTTTTGGATAAAACTAATGACTAACTTAAGCAATTAAACTAAATCTAACAAATAACAAATAGACAAGCAATTAAACAAGCGGGTTTAACGATTAAAAGAAAGAATTCACAAGTTTGACTTTGATAAAGTGACTAAACCATGCTAGCAATTTGGATAAAAAGATTGGTACTTTCCTAGCGTTCGTTCACAATAAAATAAGATTGGGACGGTTAGGCGGCCGAATCGCAATCTATCAATCTCAATTAATCACTTTTCGCAAATCAAGTCCAAGCAATTAACCAAGAAGGCAAATATATAAATGAACACAAGAACCTAAATTAATTTGCTTTCTATCACGATGGCAAATCAATTTAATCAACAAAGATATACCAAGCAACAAATTTCAATTCAATGGTGAAAAGTTGCTAAAGGTAGAAACTTTATGAACATCTTTGGAGATCTAGAAATTTACCAAATATGAAAAAGATAAATTAGACTAGCATGGATTAAATCACTAAATCTACATCAAACTATCAAACCCATGAATTAAGAAGTTAGCTACACATAAACATAAAGATAGAAAATAAAATACTAAAAAAAAAACCTTACAAAAAGATGAAGAAAATCAAGATCTCCCCAAAAGGGGAGTAGCCTCCCTTTTCTCCACAAAATAAAACTTAACCCTAAAAAAATATAACATCCTACTATTTATACTAAAATGGAGAAAACTGATTAAGGCCTAAAATTAGAATAAGGCCCAAGCAATCAACAAAGGCTAGCCCAAAAATGTTGGCAGATCCGACTGGAATTGGCCTTGGCGTGGGGAGAAGTGGCCGGCCAAGCTGCTTGGTCAAAGAGGGGTCAAGGCAGGTCAACAGAAGCAATGGAAGTCAACTGCGCTGGGAAAATGGTTTGGTGCAGTCGCCCCAACTTTGGTGCGGCCGCCCCAACCTTTCGGCCAAAACTGATTTCTTCAGTAATTCTCAACAAGCCCATGCCACTGAAATTTCCAAAAGGCCCTTGCAACTCTGAAATGCCTCAAAAGCCCCCAAAGTTTGCTCCGCTCCATATTTTCACCTTTTCTTCATTTTCACCACCTTTTCAGCCTGAAAATAAAACAACACTAACAAAGCAATTAAACTACAATTTTCCTCGGGAATTTTGCAATAAATAAAGTTTGGAACGTATAAATTGGATATGTAAACATATCCATCAAATACCCCCAAATCTATCTTTTGCTCGTCCCCGAGTAAAATAAAACATAAATATAACTAAATATTACCCCACACTTCTAAAACTAAAGATGACCTAGCAAAAAAAAATAAAAACATATTTTTGGGTATTGTTCGCAATATAAAAAGTTTGCCACCTTCGGTCTCAAAATTCTTTCCAACATTGCAATCAATCATGTACCATCATAAACATAAACTTAACATTGCACTAACGCATACCAATTATGATTCTTTTCACCGTGAAGAGATGTGTGGGGAGGTCATTGCCAACAAAGTAAGATACTTTATGGGTTCACTAAAGAAATATCCTAAATCAAGAATTATGATGCAAAAAGCATAGAAGGGTTTCCATAAGCACTTTCACACAATTGTCAACCCGCTTAATCCATATTGGGAACATGGCTAAGAAAGTTATCTAGTTTACATTAGAACCTCACTACAAGCAAGCTTTCCACTCAAAATGTAGCTTCACCATCTTCCCTTCATGGCTATCTCAAACTTTGGCAATTTAAGGGGCAAGTTAAACAAATAAGCACAAACTAGTGTCTTCGTAGGTACAAAAAAGTTAACTTAATCTTGGAGTAGGAATCGGTACCAAGGATTTCATGATTCAATACTTGACATTTCTTTTTGCTTTGATCCTTGCCATTCCATGACTCTTCTTTACGAAGACACAATTATTTTCTTTTCTTTTCTTTTTTTCTTTCTCTTCTTCTTCTTCTTTTTTTTTTTGAATAATACATAGAAGATACTTGCCCCTTTTCAACATTACATTCCCCATTTTCCTAAGTTGATCACATAAGCCATGCCCAATATCTCATAAACTATTGACTTGTTATTGACAATTGCGCAATCATGTTCTAGCTACCCCGGATATGTAAAGTAATCCCATAACGGTCACTTAAATTGGTAACCATGACCCCATGCAAGCAAAGTGTTGTGGTGAAAAGAAAAGCATAGATGGTATGTTCTAATGCAACTCTACTTTTATAACTATGATGGCACATAAGATGCAAGAACCAAAAACAACTAATCACAACGTCACAAACCATGGGTGGCATCCCAACTATAAAGTGAGCAACACAATTTTCAATCAATTTTTTTAATTCTTGACCGCATTAAAGGTTGCCTACGTCCCCAAAATAATGAGCGGACTACTCATTAAAATAGGCTCAGGTCACCGTAGTTCAAACACGTCCCCTCAATAAATGAGAGGAAGACACAATTTGACTCAATTTTTTTTTATAAAACAACTAAACAAGACATCCTACTCTAACATGATAAATATACTACCACCCCCAAACCTAAATAGTGCTATGTCCTCATGGCATGAAAACCAAAAGAAAGCAAAACTCAAAATCGGGAGGGAAGGAGATGAAAAGTAAAAGACATAAAATAAAAGACGGGAAATTAAAAACTGAAAACAAGTAAGTCATACCATGTTGGGGTGCCTCCCAACTAGCGCTTTGGTTAAGATCGTTAGCCCGACCGTTGCTAGCGTTTGGACTTCACTTTTCGTCCTTTGGCCCACGTCACTGTCTCGCGGGTCTTAATCTTCAGTTCATGCCCCATAAATAATTTTTAAAATATGAAGTCATTTAATGCCCATGAAATTCTTTCACGTTTGTGCTTTTTGGGTCTTTTCTCTTGAGGATCTTTTCCATTTTTTTTCTTCCTCACAAGAAACAGGAGGTACAATAAGGATGGCCAAATTTTCATTGAAACAACTAGGAAGTGGAAAATCTTCATCCGTACCGTAAACCTCCTCACTATCCCTCTTTTCACCACCATATAACAATCGTTCTAATTCATCACATGCCTCCTCATGCCAAGATTTAACTACCACTTCTTTCTCTACAATTTCCACCTTCTCAATACACCCACTTGAACTAACATAAAGTGATTCATCATTACAATCAACATTAGAGATTTTATAGACAAAATTCTCCTTTGCATTGTCCAAAGATTGCTCTTCAATATGTAGTTCATTCTTAGAGTCATCATTGGAGATTTCATAGACAAAATTCCCCTTTGATTTCTTCGTGAGTTGCTTTTGTTCTAGTGGTGGTAAATGAAAATTTGAATCATAAACACACTCTTCCCCATCATCATTCGTATACCAAACTAGGTTTGAAGGTTGCTCTTCAGAAGGTGGTAGTGGTGGGTCAGTATAATAAGATGGCTCACAAGTCGTATTATAAACTACCTCATCATTGCCCCAAACTTTGTCTGCATGATTTCCCCATCCTCCTTGATTGAATGAATTAGAGAAATAGTCATATTGCGATTGCCATGGTGGGACGGAACTTTTTTCTTGTACCTGTGAAACATACTCAGTAGGTCCTAGACGGACAATTATTAGTAGTGAACATACCAAAAGTGTCGAGTTGGGCCAAGCAAGTAAAGCCCAATCACAGGCAGCCGTGGCTTACGCATTCTTAATGAGTCTGGCCCAATCACCATAAGGCCCAAGGCCCAGCAATAGGATCAGTCGACCTAGGCTCATTGTCCGACCTCCAAGGTCGCGACCTAGCTTGGTCCGACTCTACGATCCATGTTCTAATTCGGGTACGATCCAGCTCTACCCGCCAGTCAGGTCGACCTAACCTCAAGTGGCGACTTCGACCTAATAAGCAAACGTCGACCTAACAAATATAGACGCACGTGCTTCAAAGCTTTTCGTAACCGGTTCCCTACAATTCAGGAGCCAATCCCGGACACGTTCACATGACACATAACTGTCCCTAAAATATCGGAGCTCATCTAGCCTCACCAAAAATAAACCGCACTCATCAACTATAAATACTTCATCACTACCACGGTTATAAGGTAACTGCAATTTTGTCATTTGAATCATCTTTATTCAATACATTTTTGCTCTCCAAATCATATACTTACTCTCACGCCTGAGGGTCTAAGTCGGAGACACATTCGGCTAGTCGTGGGTTCTTGTTTTCAGGTCAAGGAGCCAAGTGAACAGTCCTGCCACGTGGACAAGGGTTGATAAGTACTTTTCTTGCGGCATCAGTTTGGTTCCATTGCCGGGAATCGTGCACAAGCTTGACCTCGAAAGTTTCCTCAACCTGCAACAATGGTGACTTCGGATGGGCATGTATCTGAGGCCTCACTCGGGCACGAAGAAAGAAACAATAACACCAATGCAAACGCTGGAAATCTCAACACCAACGTTAGAAACACAAATCTGCCTCCTCCCCCTCCAACTCGCCATCATGCTAGAGCGACGCACTCTAACAGTGTTGCTGATGGCAGAGGATTGCCAGATGGGAGAAGAGAAAAATGGCCCATGGAGGGGCAAGGAGTTCCACCTCCTCCAAAGCGTCCAACAGGACAAATGAATTTTGGAAATAGGGCAGGTCCCTCATCCAACCCACTGAGCAGAAAAGAAATGCTTATGGAACGAGCTCATATATTGGTCGAGTTATTGGCAATGGAGGAGGCTGAGCAGGTGGATAGAAGGTTTGAGAGGGTGGCTTCATCTCAAGTTTCAAACAGGGAGCGTGTCAGGAGTACTAGACCAAACGAAACTGTGGGACAAAATGTTGATCATAGGATGGTGGTGCGACCTCAATCACCCATTCACGTTCCCAGTGACGACCTAAGGGCTAGTCTCACTAGGAACAGGGAGCAAGAGGCACAGTCAGACTTGAGGACGCAGTTAGAGGCCAACAGAAGCCGACGTGGATCGCCTGCCAGGACGCAAAGGTCGCAGTCTCATAGGGACAGGAATGGGCGCAGGTCGCCTATAGGAGAGGGAAGGCGCAGGTCGCCACCCAGAGATGATAGGCGCAGGTCGCCACCCAGGGATGAAAGGCGCAGGTCGCCACTAAGAGATGACAGGCACAGGTCACCAGTTCGCTCAGTGAGGTCACCTTCTCACAGAGATAGGAGAAGAAGGCAAGTAACTCCCCCAGGAGTGAGGGTCAAAGGTTGAATGTTGTTCCCCCTGCTGGAGAAGACAGACCTGATGCTAGGGAGTGGCTGTTATGGAAAAGGAAGTTTGAGCAATGGGAGGCTGAAAAGAAAAATGATACTGGAAAGGTCGAACGAATTGACTTTGCTCTTCGACCCTTATCCAAGGATTTGATTGACAATCTACCTCCTGCTGGTTTCAGATTGCCCCTCCTAGAGAAGTACTCAGGGGCAACCAATGCGAAAAGCCACGTGCAGCACCTAGAAGCCACAATGTGCTTTGTCGCCAATGAGGACGACAATATGTGTAAAGCCCTCATAAGCACACTCACGGGGGCAGCCTTAACATGGTTCAATGGTTTGGCAGCTGGTAGCATCTCCACCTGGATGTGTTTGGGGACAAAATTCCTAGATCGCTTCTCAACTTCCGGAGCTCGGAAAGTGACTGTCACCGACCTAAACAACTTGGTGCAAGGGAAAAATGAAAGCTCCATGAGCTACTACACCAAGTTTAAAGAAATGGTCGACAAGATTGAGGAGGATCTCACTGACAGGGAGGTGATCAATTGCTTCCGAAATGGCATTTCCTCGGCAGACATGGATTACGAGCTGACGGTTCGTACAGTCACTACTCGACAGGAGTTGTTCGAGAAAGTCTATAATGTGGCATTAGCCGAGGAGAGGAAAGAAAAGAAGAATGGGAAAGGCCCTAAGGTTGAGGTTGCTGATGATAAGAAAGATTCAACCAAAAATGGGGGAAACAATAAGAATGGTAAAAACAGGACTAGGGCGACAGAGAAAGTGCCCGAAGCTTTCACTCCCTTAACGGTCAGTCGAACAGAGATATTGAATGCGGTCGAGCTGGCCCCACCTGCCCCAATGAACCCGGCCAATAAGTTCAGGAGGGACAACACGAAATTTTGTGAGTATCACAAGGATACGGGTCATCTCACAGAGGATTGCTTAGGCTTGAAGCGTATAATCCAGAGAATGGTTGACCAGGGAAGGCTCGATGCATATGTGAAAAGGCCTCAAGCTGGTGGAGGTGAGCAGCCGGCAGGTGGACATCAGGGACCAAGGCAGCCCAGATTGAACTTGGGAGTCATCACAGAGCAGGCTAGCAACACTGCCATCAAACATAAAATCTTTCAACTCAACAAAGCCCCACATGTGCCACCAAGGAGCCACGTTAGAGATGAAGTGATCAGCTTTTATCCCCACGAGCTACCAACTAATATAGCGGCTAGAGAGCAAGTTCTCGTCATCCCGGGACTCATTGATGGATGTACGATGACCAGACTCCTAGTCGACACGGGGGCCTGTAAAGACATTCTGTTCTACAAGACATTCCAAGAAATGGGACTCTCAAATGAGCAGCTTGAAAGGTATGATGGCAGGTTGGAGGGCTTCACCAATCACCGGGTTGACGCCAAAGGACAGATTGAGCTCGATGTCGACCTAGGCCAACATCCCTACAGGGTCGTTTCTAAGGTAAAATTTATTGTGATAGATGTGAACAGTGACTATGCTGCTATCCTTGGTATTCCTGGTCAGGTCGCACTTGGAATGGTGGCGTCGATCCCCATCAGCGAGTCAAATTTCCTACCCCTGCCGGAGTCGTTTGTGTACAAGGCACAGCTCGAGCATATCTAGACCATGTCCTACGAGAAAGAAAGAAGAGAGAGCTGGAGATTAAAACGGCGGAAGGATACTTAAAGCTATCCCAGTCAGTCACCAAAACTACTCGACTGTCAACGATCACCAATGTGGAGGAGTCGACCTATCGCTCAAACGACGAGGTCATGGTTGAGTCGACACGTCACTCCGAAGCCACAACGGTCGATCCAGATGTAGTTATGGTCGACCAAGTCATCATAGGCAACCTATGCCTCCAGGTCGACAATAACTCGGGGGCCACCACCGATGAGATCACTAACAAGTTAGATGACATGATAGCTGAGGAAGCTCCACACTTGGGGGCCAAAGAGAGACAAAGGGTTAGGGAGACCATCATTGAGACCCTACAGTTGAGGGATGGCCCGGAGCTAGAGGCTGTTGACGAGCTAGAATCAGTGATCACAAATCCTTCCTATCCCGAGCAAAAGATTCAGATTGGGAAACAACTGTCAGCTGAAGAAAGGCTAGAAATCATTGAACTACTTAAAGAGAGCAATGATGTCTTCGCATGGCGAGTAGAAGACATGAGGGAAATCAAGGAAGAAGTCGCAGTTCATAGGCTTGAGGTCAATCCAACCATAAAGCCCAAACCCCAAAGGTTGAGAAGTTTTGCTCGAGACAAGGAGGAGGCCATAAAAGCGAAGGTACAAAAACTTTTGAGTGCAGGAATAATTAAAGAGGCCACTCATACAACCTGGTTGGCCAATGTGGTCATGGTGAAGAAGTCAAATGGCAAATGGAGAATGTGCGTCGACTTCACCAACCTCAACCTTGCCTGTCCAAAGGACAGCTATCCTCTCCCAAGGATTGACAAGCTCTTGGATTCAATTGCTAGCCACTCCACCCTCAGCTTTCTAGATGCCTATTCAGGCTATCATCAGATCAAGATGCACGAGGATGACATAGTGAAGACAGCGTTTCAATTGGCTGGAGGCATCTATTGCTACACGATAATGCCATTTAGGCTAAAGAACGCAGGGGCGACCTACCAAAGAATGGTGAACAAAGTCTTTGCTTCGCAGATTGGCCGAAATATGGAGGCTTACGTCGACGATATGGTCATCAAGACAAAGGTCGGACGTCACGTTGTCGACCTAAGGGAAACATTCGCCAATCTTCGAGCAAACGACATGAAGCTCAACCCTAGCAAGTGTGTTTTTGGCGTAGCAGCGGGTAAATTCCTTGGATTTATGGTGTCACAAGGAGGAATAGAGGCAAACCCAGAAAAGATCAAGGCTCTAGTCGACATGCAGGAGCCCACCAGTGTCAAAGAAATGCAACGACTTAATAGAAGAGTAGCAGCTCTAGGTCGCTTCATATCCAAGTCGGCGGAAAGGTCTCTCCCCTTCTTCAAAGCTTTGAGGGGGACGAAAAATTTTGAGTGGACGGTCGAATGTCATTCGTCGTTCCAACAACTCAAGGATTACCTCGCTACTCCACCTCTATTGAGTAGCCCAACCACCGGAGAGATTTTATTCGTTTATCTATCTGTAGGGGACAAAGCAGTCGCTGCAGTTTTGGTTCGAGAAGAGGAGGGGCTTCAAAAGCCCGTGTACTATGTTAGCAAGGCCCTATCAGATGTGGAGGGCAGGTACTACAATGCAGAAAAGGTCGCATATGCTTTAGTCGTGGCTTCAAGGAAGCTGCGAGCTTACTTCTTGGCTCACCCCATAGTAGTGCTTACGAATGCACCCCTGAGAAAAATTCTTCATAAACCAGAGAGTTCAGGTCATTTACTCAATTGATCAATTGCCCTCACGGAATTCGACATCGAGTATCGACCTCGAAAGGCGTTGAAGGCTCAGGCCCTTGCATATTTCTTGGTCGAGCTGACGTTCACCAAGGAAGACAGCGAGGTGTGAGCTCAGAAGGAAAAAGCCAAGGGGAAAGAACCAGAGTCTCAGCCCGCCACTTCTTTACCAGACGATTGTTGGAAGGTCTACTCGGATGGGTCAGCTACAAAGAGCGTCAGCGGAGCTGGGATTGCTCTCATCGAGCCAGAATCTGGGACAGTATATGAGGAGTCACTAAGGTTCAAGTTCGATGCATCCAACAATCAGGCGGAGTATGAAGCTCTGATAGCAGCCATAGAGTATGTCAAGTGCTTTGGAGCGACTAAAATCATGGCGTACTGTGATTCTCAATTAATAGTCAACCAAGTCAGAGGCGAGTATGAGGTGCTAAACTCCACCTTAGTCAAGTACTGCGACCTGGTGAAGGAACTGGTGAAGGAATTGGAATTCTGGGATATTCAAAGGGTTGGTCGAGAAGACAATGAGTTAGCTGACTTACTCTCAAAGCTAGCTACATCATACAAGCCACATGAAGAACCCATCTCTTACCTTGAGAGCCCAGCTTATGAAAGGGTCAAAATTCAATGCATAGAAGATCCCTCGAGAAATTGGGTTTATGAGAAGTGTTGGATCGAAGAAATGAAGGCGTACCTAGAAAGTTGCGAGCTGCCTGATGACGAGAAGAAAGCTCGAGTTATCAAAAAGAAAGCTCCGAGGTATGTTATCCAAGGAGGCATGCTGTTCAGAAGATCATACACTAGGCCTTTATTGAAGTGCATTCATCCTCAAGAAATCACTCAGTTGATGCATGAGGTTCACAATGGAATTTGTGGTGGACACCCAGGGGTCAGGACTCTAGCCGACAAACTGATCACTTTGGGGTATTATTGGCCACACATGAGAGCTGACACTCTCGTTCAGAAATGTGACCAATATCAAAGATTCGCCAACCTACCTCATCTGCCTACAACTGAGCAAACCCCAGTGATTGCAGCTTGGCCGTTTGATATGTGGGGCGTCGGCTTAATCGGACCCTTCCCTCCCGCCCGAGGAAATTGCAAGTATGTGATCGTTGCAATCGACTACTTCACCAAGTGGGTCGAAGCTAAGCCACTAGCTCGCATAACAGAGGAAAATGCAATCAACTTCATTCATGACTTCATCTGGTGTAGATTTGGTTTTCCTCGAGCTATAGTATCAGACAACGGCTTACAATTCTCAAGGGCTTTCGAAGCAGAAATGACTCGAGTAGGGATAAAGCATTGGCAGTCGTCTGTCGCCTATCCTCAAGGAAATGGGCAAGCTGAAGCAGCAAATAAGCTTGTTCTATCTGCACTAAAGACAGGCCTGGTTGGCCGGCATAATAATTGGTTGGACGAACTCCCCCTTGCTCTCTGGGCAATTCGCACAACCACTCGGGGGCCTACGGGGGAAACCCCATTCGCTCTTACATACGGATCGGAGGCCATGGCACCTGCTGAGCTACGATTTCCTACTGCCAGAGTAACCTTCTTCGATCAGGAGCAGAATGACACTAACAGATTGATCGACTTGGATTTAGTCGACGAAAAGCGAGATACGGCTTACCTGCGAATGGTCAACTACAAGCAGCGAACCAAAAGTTACCACGACAAGAAGGTAAATACTAGATCATTCCAAGTAGGGGATCATGTGTTGAGAAAGATTGAAGCAACTGGAAGGAGAACCCAACAGAATAAACTATCTCCCAACTGGGAAGGTCCCTACATCATTACTCGAGTCATCAAAGAGGGGACTTACATGATAGCTCATCCAGATGGTGAAGAGTTGAAGCATCCATGGCATGCTACTCACCTCATCAAGTATTACTTCTAGTTCGACTCTTAGTTCAGTTCGTAAGCTAAGGCAATCTGCAAGATTGAAAATTGTCATAGTTCTAAGCTTTCCATTGATGTAAACGTTTTCCTACTTCAATAAAAATCGCAGTTCTGTTCGACCAAACATTGTGTTACGCTAAATTTAACAAGCTCGACTCTTAGTCAGCTTCGTTTTAACAAGCTCGACTCTTAGTCTGCTTCGTTCCTTTGACAAGCTCGACTCTTAGTCAGCCTCGTCTTAATAAGCTCGATTCCCAATCAGCTTTGTTCATTTAACAAGTCCGACTCTTAGTCGACTTCGTTTTAACAATTCCGACTCTTAGTCGACTTCGTTCTAACAAGTCTGACTCTTAGTCGACTTCGTTCTAACAAGCTCGACTCTTAGTCAGACTGTTCTAATAAGCTCTACCCTTGATCGGCTTTGATAGTTTGAACAGGATCGACTCTTAGTCAATCTCGTTTCCAAAAGCTATACAAGTGTGAGGTCGACTGAGCCATCACAGGACATGTCTACCTTAGTCTTAGGGTGACCCATTCATCCTATCACACCTAGCTCGACACACGCATGCTGAAATAAAAAACGTACAACATACAAGGATATGAAGTCAGCTACGGTTGTATATAAGTAAGTCTCCCAAAGGCGGAACAAGACCTAAGCAAAACAAAAGCTATGGAGTTTTTAGGCCTCCCAAAAACTGGGCCAAAGCCTTTAAATAATTACAAACATGAAAGATAGAATTGTTTTGGGGCTTGTTCCATTACACAAAGTTCATTCAAAATCAAACAGCTTGATCGGAGGCATTGGGGTCGTCATCGGCAGTGCGCTCTTCATTGACTGGTTCATGTTGCTGAGGGCTTAAGGGTTTACCCGACTCGGAGTAGACTCTCTGTACAGGTTCATCCTCCTCCATGGCATCAGCATCTTCGAGCTCCTGCAAAGCCACATCAAAGTTTCTCTCTGCAATTGGGGGGACTACCCATGGCTCACATCCATCCTCTTTGTCTTCTTGGGCAATGAAAGCTAAATCGTTGTCAGAGTAAGGCACGGTTGAGTGCCCACAGTGAGCTACCATATCATACTGAGGTGCATAGGCCCAACGAGCTAATTGCTCCAAGGAGACGTCAGAGTCTGGGTCGACTAGAGCCCGGCGAGCCATATGACATTTTCCCAAGTCCAGAAACCCCTTCGCCTTGCCGACAATGGTATCATGATATTCATCCCCTTCCTTAAATTTCTCAACGGCATCTTTAGCAGCAGCTTTAGCAGCAGCCTGAAGGTCTTCTTGCCATTTCATCCGTGCGAGCCGGTGTTCCTCATTCAACTCGATTAGGAAGGTGTCCTTCTCCTTCAAAAGTTTGGAAACTATTGCCAGCTCCGTTTGAGTCTTCTCAAGCTCTAACTTCTCAGCATCTCTTTCCACCTTCACCTCCGCGAGCTTGGACTCTGCAGCTTTAAGATCTTCCAGAGCCTTAGCACAATCTGCCAGGGCTTTCTTCTTGACCATCTCCAAAGCATCATAGGAGTTGTCCAGGTCATTATGCTTCTCCCGTAGCTCAGACAGCTCTTGGGATTTTTTGGAGAGCTGGTTCATGGCGATCTTCTCCCTCTCAATGGCAGCCCTCCAAGAGCACTTCGCTTGCTCGACCATGGTAAGAGACTGCATCGAAGGAAAAGCAAAGATCAGCTCGACGAAGACTCAGAGAACGAATTGACGAGTGGAGAGAAAGAATGACTTAATGAAGGATAAAAGTTTACCTCGCTATGCACCATTCCAGATCTAGCTGAGAATTCCTCTGGGGTCATTCCTTTGTCAGTGAAGTGTGCAAGCAGGTCGACGTCAATAGCTCTCCTGACCACCACCTGGCCAAGACTGACCTCGGGATAACGACGGGACATGCTATTGACCCCTGTGAGTGGAGGAACCTCACTCAATCTCCTCATCTGGTCCTCAAGAGACTCTTGGTTAAGGGGAGAAGAAGCTGGTGGAGGAAGTTGACTCGAAGAAATAGACTTCCCCTTCTCAGATCGCGACCTCTTCTTCGTATTCAAAGGACGATCATCATCATCCACCTCCATGTCGTCATCTTTAACGTTCACAACATCCTGAGGGTTGGCCCCGGTTATCTCAGCTCCAGAGGTCGCTGCATTGGCCTCAGGGTTTGGGTCGGAGCTTGGGCTAGGTCTAATCGACCTGTTAGATTCGTTGCCCCCTTCAGTCACATCCCTAGATTGGGTGCCGCTTTGCAAAGGACCATCTGATTCAACATCCTCCATAGGCACCATCCCCACGTTGTCCTTCGACAGCAAGCTGGTCCTCCTCTCGGCCTCTCTCTCTCTGTTGGCACGAGCATTTACAGCTCCATGGGCTTTCTTAGCCTTCTTCCTATCAGACACAGCCACAATGCGACCCATGTTTGCTTCTTGTTCGGGGGTCAGAACTGTAACAAAGCCAAGACAGCAAAGTGTTAGATCGACACATGAAATCACTGCATACAAGTCACGAGTTCTACATACGAGCAGAGGCTCTATGTACGAGCAAACTATGTATGAGCTACAAGTTCTACATGAGTTAACAAGTGACGAGCTAAGAGATGCATGAAATGCAAAATGAGAGTTACACATGCAAGCTATCAGTTCAACAAGTTAACAGATTAAGGTCGAGTAAGGAATTACAGAATAAGATCTTACCACCAGCATGCTCCGCGTTGTCTTTGCAATAATTTGCAGTCCGCTTGCATAGGTGGCATTTATCCTCAAATTTGCCCAAGGCGTGGGTAACCCAATCAGGATAAATAGTGCCCCTACCAATGGGCACCAGAGGCTGCACCTCTCCCTCTCCAGCCATCATCCCGGCCTGGATATAGTTATACTTGGTGGTACCCAAAGACTCCCAACTGATGGGCCCCTTATCAGCTAACCTACACAACTTTTTGTACAAGTCAAAATGCCAGAGTGGCTCCCAATAATCCTTCTCATCTATAGGCTCAGTATCATAATTGGGCAAAGGGAATTCCCAACCTAACCGACTCTCCACTGCAACAACATGGGAGTTCCAACAGTTGGCCTTGCTAGGAAGGTTCATGAAAAGTTTGGGAGAGTTGGGTTTAGAAGGAGCGTTGATGCTCAGGTCCTCTCCACTATATTTAATACAAAAGAACTCCTTGAACACCCTCATACAGGGCTCGTATCCTAAAAATCTACACACCATGGCAAAATAAACTAGAACCCTACAGGTGTTGGCTCCTAATTGAAGAGGTAAGGCATTGGCGCACTCCAAAAATTCGTTAATGAAAGGGTCAAGTGGCAACCTAAGGCCAGCCTCAAATTGGCCGTAAAAGAAGGCTACCCTAGTGGCATCTTTGGTGAAAGTCGACCTATACTGAGCCATAAAATCTTTCTTGCTAAGGATGGTCACCCTATAATCCTCTTTACTTACCTCACAGAAGTCATATATCAAGCTGTACCTAGAAGGTAAATTCTATTTTCCTCTCAAGGGCCTGTGAGGAACATATCCCCTTTCATTCTTCCCTGGTACAACCAACTCATCAAATGCGTCAACGATGCGTGGACTTGAAGAGGTTGAAGCAGCGTTTCCTTCCTGAGTTGCCATATCTGTACAAGAAGAAGGAGAAACAGGGGAGTCAGGCCTTCGATCATAATCAGACGACCTACCTAAAGGAGACCTAGACTCCCCCGGAAAACCTTTTCTGTTCCGAAGAAAGGAGGGTTTCTCGACATCCCTAACATAAAGCAAAGCTATATGGTCGAGCAATTCATGAAAAAGATGGAAGAACACTACATTCGAATCGTCAATTACTAAATCTACAGCGTCTTCTACAACGGGAAAACCTATTTCACTAAATTTCAACCCCCACCTTGACAAGATGGAGGCACATTCATCAAGGGACATCTCTCTCCACTCACCGTTCACATTCTTATACACCCTACGATTAACAGTGCAATATCCATACCAGGCTCCTGGTTCGCTACTGAAGGTTCTAGCCATGGCGAAAAACGGAAACAACGCAATAATCAAAACCCTAAAGCGAAAGCAGAGAAGAATACCTTGATTAAGGTCGGAACAGGGGTCTGTTGCAGAAGACGAAGGTCAAATTTATACCAGTGGTTTTCCTTGCTATTTTCGCCGGAGTTTATCAGAGCTCAGAGACGGTAAAAGTTGTGAATGGAGAAGGATTCTCCTATTTGTATTTTCCAAAATTGGAAAGGAAAAGGAAAAATTCGAAATTATTTTCCTAATTAATGGCGGAAACAGTTTCCAAGACGGATTATCAAACGTCCAAATAGTAATCATTGCGGAATACGGCGCTCCTTCAGATCTGACCGTTCGTCACCAACGTCCAGGATTTTGCCACGTCATCTCGGGTCGACTAAACTTCAGAACGAGTAGCGACCTGCGAGTCACAACAATCTCCATCAAAATTTCCTTAACTTCCTAGTCGACAAAGTCAACTCGAAAGTTGGGGGCCACTGAACATACCAAAATTGTCGAGTTGGGCCAAGCAAGTAAAGCCCAATCACAGGCAGCCGTGGCTTACGCATTCTTAATGAGTCTGGCCCAATCACCATAAGGCCCAAGGCCCAGCAACAGGATCAGTCGACCTAGGCTCATTGTCCGACCTCCAAGGTCCCGACCTAGCTTGGTCCGACTCTACGATCCATGTTCTAATTCGGGTACGATCCAGCTCTACCCGCCAGTCAGGTCGACCTAACCTCAAGTGGCGACTTCGACCTAATAAGCAAACGTCGACCTAACAAATATAGACGCACGTGCTTCAAAGCTTTTCGTAACCGGTTCCCTACAATTCAGGAGCCAATCCCGGACACGTTCACATGACACATAACTGTCCCTAAAATATCAAAGCTCATGTAGCCTCACCAAAAATAAACCGCACTCATCAACTATAAATACTTCATCACTACCACGGTTATAAGGTAACTGCAATTTTGTCATTTGAATCATCTTTATTCAATACATTTTTGCTCTCCAAATCATATACTTACTCTCACGCCCGAGGGTCTAAGCCGGAGACACATCCGGCTAGTCGTGGGTTCTTGTTTTCAGGTCAAGGAGCCAAGTGAACAGTCCTGCCACGTGGACGAGGGTTGATAAGCACTTTTCTTGCGGCATCAAGTAGCATGATAATAAACACCACAATTAGCACATGCCTCTTGAACATTATAATCAACAAAATTTCTTTGTGCGGCAAGAATGTCTATCTTTTTTTATAATAAGGCTACTTGTCTTGCCAATTCTTCTCTCACTAACTCCTCATTGGTGTTTATTTCATACATCGTGAGTATCTCACATATAAATTTTATACTCAAGAAAAAGGAAAATAATAAAAATAATAAAAGAAAACTATTTACACTACACAGAAAATAAGAAAAGAAAATTATTTACAATACACTAACCAAATTAACTTGTACAAGACCACAAGTCCCCGGCAACGGCGCCAAAAAATTGATGGATATTTTTCAATACCCACTCGTAATAAACCTCACAAGCGCACAAGGGTCGTGTGTAGCGTGTGTGCAAGTAAGGGTTGATCCACGAGGACTGTGTGTATGACCAAGTTAATTCAAATTGTGTACAAAGGAAAGGTAACCAAGGGGGGGTTTGATTTTGGATTAAACTAATGACTAACTTAAGCAATTAAACTAAATCTAACAAATAACAAATAGACAAGCAATTAAATAAGCGGGTTTAACGATTAAAAGAAAGAATTCACAAGTTTGACTTCGATAAAGTGACTAAACCATGCTAGCAATTTGGATAAAAAGATGGGTACTTTCTTAGGGTTCGTTCACAATAAAATAAGATTGGGACGGTTAGGCGGCCGAATCGCAATCTATCAATCTCAATTAATCACTTTTCGCAAATCAAGTCCAAGCAATTAACCAAGAAGGAAAATATATAAATGAACACAAGAACCAAAATTAATTTGCTTTCTATCAAGGTGTCAAATCAATTTAATCAACAAAGATATACCAAGCAACAAATCCCAATTCAATGGTGAAAAGTTGCTAAAGATAGAAACTTTATGAACATCTTTGGAGATCTAGAAATTTACCAAATATGAAAAGATAAATTAGACTAGCATGGATTAAATCACTAAATCTACATCAAACCCATGAATTAAGAACTTAGCTACACATAAACATAAAGATAGAAAATAAAATACTAAATAATAAAAAAAAAACTTACAAAAAGATGAAGAAAATCAGGATCTCCCCAAAAGGGGAGTAGCCTCCCTTTTCTCCACAAAATAAAACTTAACCCTAAAAAAATATAACATCCTACTATTTATACTAAAGTGGAGAAAACTGATTAAGGCCTAAAATTAGAAAAAGGCCCAAGCAATCAACAAAGGCTGGCCCAAAAATGCAGGCAGATCCGGCTGGAATTGGCCTTGGCGTGGGGAGAAGTGGCCGGCCAAGCTGCTTGGTCAAAGAGGGGTCAAGACAGGTCAACAGAAGCAATGGAAGTCAACAGCGCTGGGAAAATGGTTTGGTGCGGTTGCCCCAACTTTGGTACGGCCGCCCCAACCTTTCGGCCAAAACTGATTTCTTCAGTAATTCTCAACAAGCCCATGCCACTGAAATTCCCAAAAGGCCCTTGCAACTCTAAAATACCTCAAAAGCCCCCAAAATTTGCTATGCTCCATATTTTCATCTTTTCTTCTTTTTCAACCACCAATTTTCCACGTTTTCAAACTGAAAATAAAACAATACTAACAAAGTAATTAAACTACAATTTTACTCGGGAATTTTGCAATAAATAGAGTTTAGAACGTATAAATTGGATATGTAAACATATCCATCAGTACGTCTGCTAACGAGATGAGGGGCTAAATCTGGGATGGACAGAACCGTGCCATCGTTGTCATCCTCATGAACGTCTGGTATCTCAATCTCTGAACTAGTTCGTCTACGTTCTGCAGCTCTTCTTGTCTCAAGTCAGGGTACTTCCGTTGACGAGATGAGGGGCTAAATCTGGGACAGACAGAATCGTGTCATTGTTGTCATTGTTGTCATCCATCCTTGTGTTCACCAATTCAATGTTGACTTTATTGATTTTTGATAGCGCGACAGCAGTTTAAGTCATGGCTCAGAGTCTGATTGCCAACTTGATCATTATAGATTGTTGATTTCGGGATCAATGCAATTGTTCGGACAAGGCAGCCATTGGTAGAAGTTGCTCTGGGCTGTTATATAAAAGAGTAAGCATGCATCAAATGGTTCTTTGTAGAGGAGTGCCTCATGCGCACAACTTAAAGATTCATAGGTGTTGTAAATTATGGTCAGCACGTCTTGATGGTTCTCAACATGGCTCTTGGCATATCTTCATGCTCATGCTGCAAGTGTGTTCGTCCAGCTATAGTACTTGACAGGTGAGTTGGTTTAGTTCGAGGTCTTGTTTTGAGCCTGGCCGGAGGGCATATTGACTGCTCGATATTTCTGTCCAGATTATATCTAGTAAAGGTTTGTCGAGCTCAGCTAACTTTTTGTATTTGGCAGCGAGTTGTGGTCCACGAATTGATTGTGCATTGGTACGTCAGTTCAGGTGAGGAGGCGCGTTGCTTCGTTGACCACCCAATTACGTTTGTTCGAGCTTGGTTGAGGACTGCTCACTGTTACGGGAGTATGTTTGCTCGCAGATTCTTTAGATCATGGTTGTTTGTTTGAGCAAAGAAGTTCTTTTGCTCGGTCGACTGTAGCATTCAGTCATGTGTCAAATGGGTGAAATGATAAATCAAAGCACCGAATTATAATCATCTACAATGTCAATAAAGATGCTAATTTCCTGATATTAACATGGTTATGATGATGCCATTCTTCCACTTTTTCCATTCTGTAGATTGGATCAATGGAGATTGCTGAAAATTTAAATATTCATATGCCAAAAAGCGTTTGTTGTATTAAGAGGGGATGCTAAACATTATACAGTAGCATAGTAATGGATTTTGGTTAAACTTTGACAGCCCCTTTTCCTTTTCTCCTAGTAACATAATATTTATTAAAGGGAATAGCATCAGAGCATTTATGATGGCAATCATCCTATATATATGTTTTTGCAAAGCTTAGTAAACCAGGTTCCCTTGCTACAGTAGACATATAAAATCGTGTTGTTTTCATGTCGCATAGCAGTAGTATATGGAAAGAGTACACCTGGGTTTGGCAAGCATCAAACAAGAGGACGAGTCAGTTTGTGACGTTTGCAAATTTGTCCGCTTGATCGAGAGAGGATGCTGCTTAGCCTGTTGAGGTTTTAGAACTACGCATGCGCAACAGCAACCTTGCTAGGAGAAGGTCGCCTTCCCTGCTTGTTTCCGTCGTGGAGTTAAGGATTGTAGCATCAAAGAGCCGAATTGAGTTTTAAGCTGAAATGGAGGGAGTTGTCTGCAACAGCTTGTCATTGCATTGTACCTCGACAAAAGAGCCAAATAATTAATAAAATGAGCTATTGTAATTGGTTTCAGCTCAAGATCGAAAGTATAAAGTCAATTTGGGCCTAGCTTCCAAGGAGAACAAGATGCATAATTATTTTTCTTGGTGCAACAGATTGTCCATGGCAATAATAAATAAACTCATGTGTTGGACATGTTACTACAAATAACAATGAGCATCCAAATATAGCATATATTGATGACTAAATTGGAAAGAGTACACCTGGATATGGTGTTATCCCAGCGGCCGTTAACACCAGCCACAATCTCATTACTCGACCTCCTTGGCTGCTTGACAGATTTTTAAAGGCACGCACACTCACGTTTGAGAGACGCATTGCTAGTTCGCTTGCTTGAGCTGTACCTGTCGTTGTAACATTGCTGGTGACTAGCGAATCATGTTGATACTTTGCCATATTCACAGACTTGGCGATGACCGGATTGCCTCGGCAGCATGCACATAATTTTGCAAAGTCAAAGGAAATTTCCATGCTAATAGACAACTGCCACGACATTGTAGTTTAATTTTTTCATGCCCTAATTGAAATCATATTCCAATTTTGCGCAATTTTTGTCGAGTAAATCTCTATTTGTCAAGCACTCAATTACAATGTTAAAATATGGTGTCAAATTGCTCAATTGAAAAGAATACACCTAAAATGGAGGGAATTGTCCAGTGGCTGGACTCCATATGTGTGAGATGGAGCAGAGGACTTTAAGCTGACATCTTGTTCTACTTCATCATCGTCATCAGCTTCTTGTGGTTGATGGGTTAGTAGGTGCTTTGATTTTCCGGTGAAGGTAAGCTTGGTCGTCGTCGAACGGGTCTCAGAGAGAGTAGGTCAGACGAGGCAATTGAATCAGCATCGTATTTGCTGTTTGATTTCGCCTGAGAAGATGGTGGCAATTTGAACGCGCACCGGAGAAATTTCCATTGTCCGTTAGAAAAGAGAGTTCGTAGAAGTGCTTGAAAGGGTTTCCTGGCTGGGTAAGGTAGGTTGGTTAACTTTTCCAACCCATATTTTGTATTTCACTTTCGGAATGATCCGAATGATTATTTCTATTGTCAAGGTTATTTCCATTGTCATCATCATCATCCGTCGTTATCCTTATCTCGTTTCCGGCAATGAAATCAAACTGATGCTGCAAAAAATGAGCGGTACCGGGGGTACCTGATCAGTCGGGAACGCGGCGTTGGATTCCTGGACGAACGACGAACGGATCTGCAAAACAAACACTATTAGGGCGCGGGGAGTTACCCCCGCGCAAACCCTCCGGCGTGAGAATAAGCATCTGTATATGGAGATGATATAAACCGGGAGGGAAGGCGTATTATAGTATTGAGAGGGTGTTTGAATGTACCTTTTATGTGAGGGATTTGGCCCTTATTTATAGCTTTCAAGTGGTGTGTCCTCCAAGAATAGGAGTTCCATATCTAACTTGTATTAGGAGAGCGAATCTTCGTCTAATTTAGGTTCCTTAGCCCATTAGGAGTCAGTTCCAAATAAAACTTCTTGAGTGAGAATAAATCCCTATTAAATTAGGATTTTATGTGCTAATCGCTTTCCTTATTTTTAGGGGTATTTAATAGGGGGGAATTATATCCCGTTCACTTAACTTTAATACTCTAGGACATATGATGTTGAAATCCTTCAACTGCATTGAAAGAGAAACAGGGGAAATAAGAAGGACGAAAGGATTGGGAGGGGTCCCTATAACACACCTCAATCTTTATGACGGAAAAGATCCTTAGTGATGCTGATGAACTCAGAGTGAAAGTTAGGTGAGGTTGTGTGTGGGCTTCAAGAAGATGGTAAAGCCAATTTGTCGGACGAGAAAATTCTTAAAGTCTGAGGTTCCATCTTAAAATCAATTGGTGTTAAAGGGAGTGGCCCAGGATCTTTTTATGTCATAAGCAAGGTTTGTCAATTTTCAATGTGGGATAATATCTCTAACACGCCCCCTCACATGTAGTCGGGCTTTGCCAAAGGCTTATAACGTGGACTTATTAATCGGGAGGCGCGGAGTAACATCGTGGGCCGTTGGGCCTGCACGTGTAATGAACTTGCTCTGATACCATCTTAAAGTCTGAGGTTCCACTTTAAAACCAATTGGTGTCAAGGGGAGTGGCCCAGGATCTTTATATGTCATAGACAATGTTTGTCAATTTCCAATGTGAGATAATATCTCTAACAAAAATGTGGCCTGTTACAGACATATAAACATAGACAAAATATCCATTCCCATCAAGAAATCAGTATAAGACCATCTACATTTCAGCATAACGACATAAGTAAGATAGCAGTTAAATCTAGAGATAGAAATCTTTAGAAGAAGATATATAGAGAAAAAAAAGTCTGAAATATCATCATTTTATTGATTTCTCAACATAATACGACACATTTCACAAGTTTTTCTTCGGCAATGGAAGGCACTATCACCAAACACAGAAGAAAGGTAGTTTCATCTCTTGATATTCATATTTGATGATGCCAAAAATGTTCGGATCAGCCTAAATCCGGCGAAAGGTAGTACTCCGGCGATTGAATAGCCTGAAAAAGATGAACAAACATGTAAACTAAGTCGGGACTCCACCGGCGAAGGCCCTCCGGCGTGAGAGTAAGCTTATGTGCTTTTGAGAGAGAGAAATCAATTGATAAGAGTTGAGAGTCAAAAGATAACGTACCAAAATATATGAATTATTGCTTGTATTTATATGTATAGCATTGTATAATCCATGTTGGATAGGAATGTTAAGAGATAAGATATCAATCCTATGAGGATTATACTTGATGGGTCTTTCTTGGACCTGAATTTGTGTGAGATATGATTATAATCCTAGGGGTATAATAACTGCTCATAGTCTCAATTTGAGTAGGATAGTATAAATTGCAATTCTACACTTGCGCCGAGGAGGAGGCTCCTCATCATCGTGACCAGGTTGGCTCATGATGATGCCGAGGAGTAGATATGAGGAGAATGGGGAAACCCATTTCCTTTTCTTGAAAGCCGAGGAGATCTCCTCGTCGTCAAGGGAGCTTTGCTCGACCTTGGAGGGAGGTCTTCCTCGGTGTTAAAGGGCCTTGGTCATTGTACGCCTGCTATGCCCATGCCGACATAGGGGAAATGACGAGGAGGCGAGTATGAGGAAGGTAGGGAAAGCCCATTCCCTTCGTCGTATATGAGACTTGTGTGGATTATGTTTAGGGCCCAATCCACTTGGGCCTTGCCCAGACTAGCCCATGTTCGTACCTCGGTTTATACCGTTCACTGGCCCCCGACTTCCTAGCTCGGCTATGCCGAGGAGGAAGTAATGCTCTACCTAGGCTTTAAACGATTACGAACAGGCGTCGACGTCGCAAGTGTCGCTTCAATATCCGCCGGTTAATAGTGCAATGATGGGGCGTGGTGCACGATGTCTGACACACGTCTTGGAAACCCACAACGCCATTTAATGCTTAGAAAGGCGACACCTTTATCCGGAATTCAACCCGTACCCATTTCGTGAGTGGGTATAAAAACAAAAACTCTTAACAATTTTATTCTTTTATCACCCCTTGAATTAGAAAGAGGAATAGCAAGTTTACAGACGAGAATCGTGTTCATGATTTCTCGCCCAGATTCGTTCTCTGTTTCGTGCTTCCGTTGTTGACGACTTCATCAATCAATCATTTAAATGTATTAATTCTTCCCCATTTACTGATTTCTGCATTTAATTCCAAGTTTCTGGGTTTTGCCGTTCGTGTTCTTCATGGCGACCGCCATTGTTGCTCTAGTTTCAAGCTTTTCTTGAGTTTCATTCTTGAACCCTCTGCATCTCCCTCCTCGTATTTAGAAATGGCAAGGACATGGAGGAGTAATCCCAACTCCTTGTATGACTACCATAACCGGAATCTGAGGTTTTACCGATGAACCGAAAACCCCTGGTTGATGTTGAGTTTGGGAGAGATAAGGGAAATATTGACGAGGTACTAAAGACCTAGAGAAGACGTACGATATCCAAGTCGGTTCAGAATTGACCGAGTAGATGAGGGTTCCCCCAATATGGTAGTGTTCCATGGTTTTTCTGAGATCCTTGATCACATCAACCTTTTCTATTTGAAGGGCAATCCCTTGGAGCGTCCTCCATTGCTGGGTAAGGTTCCCTCCTCGGCCTTGGTCATACGACGAGGAGGGGTTTTCTTCTCCTTCCTCGTCTTCCATTTGTCTTGCCAAATTTCTGATTCTTGTTGTTTCATTGTTTAGATATGGCCAGACGAGGAAGTAGTGTTGCCCGTCAAGCTGGTGCTTCAACTTCGGGGAACATTGTTGATGCCTTTGACGAGGAGGTCCCATCTGGTAGCCAAGGACGAGGCCGGGGTAGATCTGGCCGAGGTAGGGCGTACACCCCTAGACCAAAACCCATTAAGGTCGGTGAGCCCATGATAGAAGAGATACATACCAAATATGGGGTGTCGAGGGATGAATATAGGCTTAGTTATTCCCATTGGGTCCCATTTGAAATCGAGGGGGCCGTAACTGATTTTTACTATAGCTTGAATCATGTCAATTTCTTCTATAAACAGTTTCAACAAGGTCTCTGTCTCCTCTTAGATCCATTTATAAAAGAGTTCTTATAGGATATGCAAGCTGTCCCGGCTATGCTAGGAGCAAATGCCGTGAGGTTCCTCGTCGGCTTCATTGTCTTGTGCCTTAGTCTAGGCTTCGAACTTTGCCAGTCAGCCTTCCACCATTTATTTACCGTTACAACAAAGTTAAAAATTCTAAATATTAACTAATATTAACTGTACATTAATTCATTATTACATTCTCCAATGCTAATCTATTTAATATATAATAAAAGATAAAACAAAAATGATAATTCAATAGTCACAACAAAGTTAAAAATTCAAAACAACATTAATTAGGAAGCTAAAAATTTAGGAAAAGTAGGAATATCATTACGACAGTTATACTAGCCTTATGTGTGAAAAAAACCTTAAAATGCCTTATATTTTGAAGCGGTGAGAGTATATTTTTTTGGGGGCATTGCCCCATATTTTTTTTTTTAAATCTATGCTCAATAAGTTCCTTTTATGATGTTGTATTATGATGTTGTATTATATTTCGAAAATACAACATCAATTAAGGTCATAATACTGCATTCCGGGGGCCGTCGGTGACCGGAGTCCGAAGCCCATGGACCGGCGACCAGATTTCGATCTCCGGCGGCCGGATTCCGGCCAAAATTGCCGGATTCCGGTGAAAATTGATCGAAATCCGGCATGCGGCGATAGCAGAGAGCGGCGGCGGAGCTGGGCTGTGGCGGAGGCGGTGGTGCGGATGCAGTATTATGATTTTAAACTACTGCATAACTAAATGTTGTATTATACATAATACAACATGAGAACTTATGGGGCATTTCAATACAATGAGAAACTTAGTTGGAAGTGATTTGTTCCAAAATGAACTTGTGGGGCAAATTCCCTATTTTTTGTCCAAATATAATTTCGTTTTTATTTTGTAAAACAAGACAATATTTTTTCTCATGAAATTTCAAAATTTATACGCTATAATTTTTGTACTCCCTCTATTTCAGTAAGTTTGTCCCATTTGATTTTTTTTTGGAACTTTGACCATAAATTTAATAAAAAATTAATTATGTTCATGAAATTTTAAAAGTTGTTATTGATACTAATGTTAATGGTGAATCAGAGCAATGCTATAGGCACAAAATAAAATCACAAAATCTTGATTACAAAAACAGTTGACGATGTTTAATTGATTGCATCGATCGATAGTGGACCCGCTATACTACAATTAAAAACACCAATAAAATCACTATATTTAAAATTTTGTTAGCAAATTTTTATGACTATTTTGTGCTCCTAATATTATTGGGGTGAATCAATAGTAATTTTTGAAATTTCATGAACTAAATTGTCATATACTCCCTCCGTGTCGGGTGAACGGAGACTTATTTCCTTTTTGGGTCGTCTCATGTGATTGGAGACTGCCCAAAATGGAAAGAATGTTGTGAGTGTAATAGTAAAATAGGAGAGAGAATGAGTGGAGGGAATAGTAAATTATAATGGTATTGTGAGTATTAAAATAATGTAGGAGAGAAAATGAGTGGAGGGAATAGTGAAGATTCTTTCCTTTTTCTTAGTTATTGTGCCCAATTTTTTGGTGCCCATTGACCCGCCACGGAGGAAGTATTCAACTTTTCTGATACATACAGAGGGAGTAATTCTGAAATTATGTATGTATGTCTAAGCTATTGAATTTGGAACTCCATTAGGAAAAAAACCGACTCAGTTCAACTTATGGGCGTAAATGGTTCGATTTGGGGAAATTTACGGACCGAATCAATAGTAATCAGTTTGAAAAATTTTCAAATCGAATCAAAACATGAAAAAATTCAAACCGAACCAAATCAAACCTTTATGATTTGGTTAGGTTGGTTTAAATCGAGGTTCAATTATGTGGTTCAAACTGCGGTACAGACTGTAATTCAAACCATGGTTTATACTACTGTTCAAACCACGATTCAAATCGCAACCATTTTCATATTTGTTTAAATTTTTCGTGATCTTGAAGGAAAAGCGAAAGATGCGAGTAAGAGGAAAGTCAGAAGAAGAGAAAGACTAGAGGAAGAAATAGGCCGTAATAAAAAAAACACTTTACAATATTCGATCGTGCATAGAACTTAGTTATTCATGTGTTGCAATGACGATAACAAATGATGAAATTAATATTAAATAAGATACACAACGGGGGTTATGATTATTCTATGTAATGTAGGTTTTTTTATTGATCTAACAGTAAATTTTAATAAATATACGAAAATATTAAATAAGATACAAAACAGATGTTAGGATTAGTTTATTTAATGTGATTTGGTCTCGCAATTCAGTTTGGTGGTTCGATCTCAAATCGTAGTTTGATTTGGTTCGATCTTGCATGATCAAACCACAAATCAAATCGAACCATGTGATTTACCAAAATTTGAAACAAATCAAACCATTTATACTTAAAAACCAATGCAACCGACATGATTTAATTCGATTCGATTTCAAACGGCTGTTTAAACCGAACAACTTACTCCCATCATAAAGTACAACTAGAAGGTAAATTCTATATACAAGGCACCTTACATACAAGGCACCAATAATCCCCAAACTACCCTTCGTGTGTCGTGCTCGAAAGGACGACATGAAGCCTTCATGTCGTGTACTTTTACACGACATCAACTAATTGGGTTAAATATTAGGTCGTATGAAATTATACGAAATTTAAATTTACTCTGTCATAAATGTCGTACAAACCAACACGATATAATGTCATAATATCGTGTATATCCATACGACATATCAAAATGAAGGTGTTCTTCGATGATTTGCAACACGATGTTAATGATACGCATATGCTATGTTATATTATTGAATTGTGTTGTTAATTGAGCAAAATTTATACACTTATACATGACAAGGAACAAACGTCATATTGGATCATATAATATCATATAACCTATCATATTTAAGTGATACCACTTTATTTATTTGGAGGAAACTCATGTAGATGAAAAACACTTTAAATGTCATTTAGAATGTAGAAAAAAAAAACGAGGTAGCCGTATACCATTTTTCACAAGATCGGGACACATAAAACCCTAAAAACCCTAAATAATGGCACATATTTGTAACTCAATTTCCATTTTGATTTGGAAGAAACTCATGTAGATGAAAAATACTTTAAATGTCATTTAGAATGTAGAAAAAAATTAAAAAAAAATAAACGAGGTAGCCGTATACCATTTTTCACAAGATCGGGACACATAAAACCCTAAAAACCCTAAATAATGGCACATATTTGTAACTCAATTTCCATTTGGATTTGGAGGAAACTCATGTAGATGAAAAACACTTTAAATGTCATCTAGAATGTAGAAAAAAATTAAAAAAAAATAAACGAGGTAGACGTATACCATTTTTCACAAGATCGGGACACATAAAACCCTAAAAACCCTAAATAATGGCACATATTTGTAACTCAATTTCCATTTGGATTTGGAGAAAACTCATGTAGATGAAAAACACTTTAAATGTCATTTAGAATGTAGAAAAAAATTAAAAAAAATAAACGAGGTAGCCGTATACCATTTTTCACAAGATCGGGACACATAAAACCCTAAAAACCCTAAATAATGGCACATATTTGTAACTCAATTTCCATTTGGATTTGGAGGAAACTCATGTAGATGAAAAACACTTTAAATGTCATCTAGAATGTAGAAAAAAATTAAAAAAAAATAAACGAGGTAGCCGTATACCATTTGTTATTTTATTATATGGTGTGTCGTGTTTAAATACACGACATTTACCAATACATTTCGTATGAACAATACACGAAATGAATCAGGGTGCATCTCGTGTATTGTTCATACGAGATAATTACCAGAAACAAAGACTATATCGTGTTTGTATACACGATATGTACCAAAGTATCTCGGGTATATACACACGAGATACACCCTGAAGCCCTACATACAACGCGATATACACGCAGACAACGGCCCAACAGAGACACCATTGTTGTACACCCATGCAGCTGTGACACCATTGTCCAAGTCTTAACACCCATAAATTTATACCCATTATTTTCATTAATTCTCAAATCATCTAACACCATAGTATGGATTCTTCACAACATTCTCCAAGTTTTTATGATCATATTGATCTTGAGCTTGTGGAATATATTTTTGAAGAAGAAGGTTTGCCACAAAATTCTCCACATCAAAATCAAAATCCAAGCAGCAATGAAGTAAGTTTTTAAAGTTATATTTGGTGTTTTGATCAAAATCGCAATAAAAATCCAATGTTGAAACGAAATTGTTTTTCAAGATTGGATTTTTAAATTCTGATATTACTCTATTTCGTGTGAGATTATACGAGTTTTATGCTATTTGTCGTGTTTTTATACACGAGTTATGGCGTATTACCTCGTATTATATAACACGAGCTAAATGTGTTTAAGTCGGGTACATTTATACGAGATGTTCAAGGAACATCTCGTATAATGTTACACGAAATGTCATCTGACTTTGCTTATTGTGCAATTTTCTAATTGATGGTAATACAATTTGTAGGGACCGGATGTCAGTGATCAATTCGATACATCCCTATTATTTTCAAATAGGGATGATCTTGTTAAACACGTACGGGATATCACGGCCCGTCAAAATATAACCCTTTCTATAGGAGATTCGAGGAAGATAAGTGGCAAGATCCTAGGCTACGCGAAGATTGTATGCCATTTTGGTGGCAAGTACAGGTCCGGAAAAACTAAAGATGTGAGGTTGACTAGTACGAAGAAGATTGGGTGCAATTTTGAAATCCGGGCCAAAGATAGGGGTGATGGGGTATGGGGTTACGTTGTGAAGCATGGTTCTCATAATCACGACTTTCCGACGTATCCCGAAGGTCATCCATTGGGTAAATTGACTAGTTCTGAATATGAGGAGGTGTGTAGCGCAAGTCAGTCTTCGGTGCGTCCAAATAATATTCTATCAATGTTAAAGAGGAAGGATGAGAAGAACGTGAGTACTCCGAAACACGTCCACAATGCCCTCACAAAATGCAAGTCACAAGAACGACAAGGGAGATCCTCGCTTCAACAGTTCATAAAAGCACTCGAGGATAAGAAATATACCTTCTTCATGAGGAAAGCTAACGAGAGTGACATGATCGGTGACATATTCTTCTCTCACCCACGAGCATCGGATATGCTTAACCGTTTTCCATATGTAGTACAAGGTAAATTTTTGATTCTTTTGAATCTGTTTTTTGACTCTGTTTTTCACAAGTCGTATGCATTTTTTTTTGAATTGCAATTTTATTCATTTCTAACTTTTTTTCTCTTTAAATGATACAAGGTGACTGCACTTACAACACCAACTGCTATGGAATGGCATTACTTGAGATTATAGGATTTACTTCAACGGGGAAGAATTTCACAATTGCCTATGCGTTCCTCCAAAATGAGAAGACTGAGAATTACACGTGGGCACTCAAGAATTTGCAAAGTCTTTTTCATACTCCCCACATGCCAACTGTTTTCTTAACTGATCGTGACTTGGCTTTCATTAATGTTGTCCAAATGGTATTTCCCGAGACCGCACACCATTTGTGTCGAAGGCATATCGAAGTCAATGTTAAAAAGAGAGCGTTGGCTAAAACTGGTAGCAATGAGTTTGCACTATCATTCATGAAGAGATTTAATAAAGCAATATCAGCCGCTACTCGCGAAGAGTGGGACACCCGTTGGCAATCGTTTTGCGATCATTACAGATCTTATCCTGATTTATTGACCTACCTCCGCGAGACTTGGATTGCTCCATACTCTACGAATATTTTGTCGATGCACACAGATCAGTTACTGCACTTCGGAACCCACACATAAACAACCAAAATGAACATAATCATGAACCGTCTCCGTATAGATCAATGGCCCGTCTAATCTTATCTTTGACCTCCGCGGATAAACTGTCATCCGTGAGCAGCGAAAGTAGTATGCCTCGTGCCTCTACAACCCTAGGCGGTGGTGGAACGTTAACTAGGGCATCATGATTCGGATTAGTAATCCGAACATGAGTCCTAGCCAGGAACCACTGCATATACGTGGAAGTAACAGGATCAGATGCGCTCACGGACGGGCCCCATCTACACACTGGATCGAAACTCCCCAAGCCGTCCTCTAACCAATCCTCCCATACCTCATCACGCGCTCCATAGGACTTCTTGTACCCCTTTTGACCTGCTATCAATGAACAATTTTGGCCGCAAGATATGGGGTCTCTGGGGAGTTCGCTGGATTCCAAGCGGCGTGTAACACGGTCGGGCATATACGCCTCCGTGATATCTGGAAGCGTATAACCCCACGGAAGTATGAGACCGGCAAAAGCGCCTGGGGGTGGTGCCGTAGGAGTCCAACAAACCTAAAAATGAATTTGTTAGACACCGTCAACAGAAATAATAAATTATAACAATTTGTAAAACTTTAAATATAACTAACTCACCCTATCAACCGTCATCGTGTCCAGGGTATGCCGAAACCTCAATAGATGGGGCATATCCCTACCGGTCGTATCAGTACATACCCATCTACGAGCCCTCGGCTGGCCCTCCGTCCATAACGGGTCAATATCTCTCCGGAAAACCGGAAAGTGCTCGTATATCCAGGCCTGCAAATGTATGAAATAAATAAGTTAACAATGTTATAACCATAAATGCATGTTGTAATTATTAAATGATTGTTAAATATTACCTCTAAAAGACTCAAACAACCACCAATCTGCTTGCATCCGTATCTAGATGCCTTCCCCAACTCCCGGTATAGATATTCCAACGCAGCTGTCCCCCAGGATAGATACCCCACTCTGTCAATATCCACGCACAATGAAAGGTAGTCTGAGGGCATCTTATCCTGAGTCTTGTCCACGAACAGCGTGGAGCCGAGGAGGAACATGATGTACGTAGAAGCGCGCTCATCGTCAGTCATGTCGGAAGGGGACTCAAAGGACCGGCGGAGGCCATCTAAAGAGTAGGTCGTGCCCTTCCGACATGTCTCAAGGCGTGCCCTTATACGGGCTACGTCAGGCTCTGGATCCGCCTTCGCAACAGGGCCACCTGAACAGCTGATGCCTACAAATTGAAAATGAAGTAATTAATAAAATTGATAAAATTTATGAAATTGATAAAATTTATGTAATTTATAAAAAATAGACAACAAACAAGAATATACCTAGGATATGAGTGACATCATGCATAGTGATCGTCATCTCACCCCACGACATGTGGAAGGTATTAGTCTCGGGAGACCACCGTTCCACAAACGCCGTTAGGAGCGCCATGCTAGGCCGGCGAATGGTAGCATCATGTAGGAAATGGAGGCCGGTACCCTCAACACGAGCCCACCAAGCTCTATCATCCTCCCAGTAAAGAAGCGTGGGAGAACACGGTGATTACAAACAAAAAATTATAATTAATACTCCCTCTGTTTCAAGATTCAGATGACATTTCGTGTTCCAATACCCGAAATGTTGGTGACATTTCGTATGTGTTCATACGAATGGTCACCAACATTTCGGGTATTGGCATACGAAATGTAAACTGATTGCCAATACCCGAAATGTTGGTGACCATTCGTATGAACACATACGAAATGTCACCAACATTTCGGGTATTGGAACACGAAATGTCATCTGATTCTTGATAATGTTTTGCAAATGGCTATTTAATAAACAAATCATATACTTACTTATCTAGAATCTGTTACCTCGTTTGGCGCTTCAACACCGGCTCACAAGTGGCGTTCTCCCATATCTTACGGGCTCGATGATGACCAAACACGTACAACAACTCAACCTCCTCCGGGCCGCCACCGGGGTTACTCTTCAGCTTCCACTGGTCATCCTTAGCCCCTTTCCCCTTTCTGCCCCGTGCCTCCCGCCTCTTGCGAGGCCTCACAGATACACTCTCCTCCGTCTCCTCCTCCTCCTCCTCCTCCTCATCATCACTAGATAAATGTGCCTCCTGCGCAGATGCACCTCGGGAACGAGTACGTGAAGATGAATCCTCACTAGAATATGTACCCTCACTATCACTCTCCTCAACCACAGGCTCCTCAATCACGACTTTCTTGTCGTGAATCTTTTTGCTCCGTTTATCTGCCTTAGCTGCAGCTGCCTCCTCGGCCTTCCTCTTTCTATTAGAGGCCGTCGCAGGGTTACGTCCCTACAAAAAATTAAATAAGAGACAGTTAATATTCAAGAACCAGTTGACATTTCGTGTTACAATACCCGAAATGTTGGTGACATTTCGTATGTGTTCATACGAAATGTCACAAACATTTCGGGTATTGGCATACGAAATGTAAACTGATGAATCAGTTTACATTTCGTATGCCAATACCCGAAATGTTTGTGACATTTCGTATGTGTTCATACGAAACACACGCCGACAATTTCAAATTTTAGGCACACGAATTCGTATCCGATTCAAACAAAAAACCTAAATTAATGTTACGAAATCGCAATTAGAACCATTTAGGATACGTTTAAAACAACATTAAGCATTATATAATAGGTTTTAGGCATAAATTTGTTGTTGGGTTTTCAAATTTAAAATCTAGGTTAAAAAGAATTACTTTTGGTGCGGAGGGAGAAGAGGCGGACTTTTCACCGATTTTAGGGAGGTTTGTCTTCATTTTTTTCGGCGGTGGTGATCGACGGCGTTCGTCGAGTGATTGAGAGAAGAGAGAGCGCCGTTTGGTTTTGAGAGAGAGAGAGAGCACTAGGTAGGAATAGGAATAGAAGAAACAGTGCGTCGTTTGAACTGGGGGAGGGAATGAATTTTTTATTTTTTTTTAAGTATATATATGAGAATATTTTGGTCATTTTGTACATGCCTTATAAAATCATGCCTTGTATATAGTACTACCCCAACTAGAAATGGAGCTCCATCTAAACCGGGCCAAACCACCCCCAGCTTACGCCAAAAACACAAATATCAAACGCCTTGACCCATTTCATTCTTCCATCTCCCCGTTTCCTTAAACCCTAAGCCCTTCCAATTCAACCAGAAATGTCGTCCTCCATTTTCCTGCGAGAACGTTCCAAAACCCTCCCTCACCTTCTCCGCTCCCTCGCCTTCGTACGTTCCATGGGCGGTGGCCCTCGCACCTTTCCCGACGGCCTAAACAAATGGCAATGGAAGCGCCTCCACGAGAAAAAAGCCAAAGAAAAGGAAAAACGTCTTCTCCAGCAAGAAAAACAACTTTATCAAGCACGAGTACGTTCCGAAATCCGGTCCAAACTCGTCGATCCAAGCTCTCAATCATCCAACCCGAATGTTCCGTCTTACAGTCCGTTAACCTCCAAACAGCATATCAAAGCCCTAGCTGATCGGTTCATGAAGGAAGGAGCTGAAGATTTGTGGAATGAAGATGATGGACCACTTGTAAGTTCTCAATCGTTGAAACCGGTAAAATATGATTCGATTCGCCCGCCGTTTGATTGCCGGAAGTTAATCACTGATCAGAGCAATGTAGAAAGCATTTCGTTGAATGTAAATGGTTTCTCCAAACCCAGGCATTATACTGTCTTTCCGTCTTCTGTTCATAGGAATGTGTCTAACCATGAAAAGGCAACGAATTTGAGTAATTTGTTGAAGCCTAGGCGTTATTCAAGCTATTTATGTTCAGGAGGTTATAGGAGTTTATGGAACTTTAGTGAGAATGAAAATTTGGACAATTTGAGTAAGTGGTCAAGCCCTAGATTTTATTCAGTTTTTAAAAGTAAGTCCGGGAAGTCTGGGTTTAATTTTAGAAGGAATGAAAGTTCTAGTGACGATGAATCTGATGATGAGGGATTGCTGATGACAGCAAGAGATGGGGATTCAAGGGGGCTGAAAATTGGTTCAATTGGGAAGGGTTTATCCGATAATGATGGTGAAGGTGATGGTGACAGGGGTAATGGGAAGAGAATGGGAAGTACTGCTGCATTGGGGAACTATGATCGGAAGATTAAAAAACGAGTGCCATTGAAGTTTGTTGATAGTGAGAATGATCTAACGCAGCATGTTCAGGAAATTCGGAAGGAATTTAATAAAAGGAAGATGGCTGAAAATGTCACTGTATCAACTGATGAAGAGTCTAGTCTCAGTCAGAAACGGTAGAACTTCATTAATTGTATTTAACTTTTTTCCTATGTGTCTATGTTGGTTCTTGCATACCTTGTGTGATTTCTAAAAGCGTGAATAAAATTTTGTTTCTTTTTCATGATTTTTGGGGACTGTGGTTTTGTTAAATCTTGATGCTGCTCTTCATTATAATTTGAGGATCATGTTTGATCAGGTTCGATGAGTGTGATGTGTCTCCATTGACAATCAAGGCTCTTACTTTGGCGGGCTATGTGCATATGACTAGGATCCAAGAGGCTACACTATCAGCTTGCCTCGAGGGTATGATAACTACTCTTTTGTTATTCAGTTTGCTATAGTTTGTTCATAATCTTGCATCCTCTTTGCTAGTTAGGTGTTTTTGTTCTTTTTTTTTTCTCAGGATTTTGTATGTGCTTTCTTATTTAATTACTGACTTCTTGTTTCTTCATGATGAATCGTCTATTACTCTGTACTATTTTGATGTAAGCGTCGTAGGCGAATGATATTTTCTCGATTTGTATGCATAACAGGCAAGGATGCTTTAGTCAAAGCTAAATCTGGGACAGAGAAAAGTGCTGCCTTTTTGGTATATTACAAGCCATACTGTTCTTATATTCAAAATCTTGAATTTATTCCTTCCGGATTTTCCGTGCTGTTGTTGAACATAAACAGCTTCCTGCAATTGAAACAGTTCTGAAGGCTCCAATTAACACCAGGTCTCCTCAACTGGGTCCACCAATATGTGTTCTTGTTCTCTGCCCCACAAGAGAACTTGCAAGTCAGATAGCTGCAGAAGCTAATGTGATGGTTAAATACCATGATGGCATTGGCGTGCAAACTCTAGTTGGAGGCACACGATTCAAACTTGATCAGAAACGTCTAGAGTCAGAGCCATGCCAGGTATTCCCATTTTTTCTGCCAAATTACCCCTTCATTCTTGATTCTCAGAGGCTTGGTGACACTTGAAGAAGAGCTGAGATGATATTACTTTTTCTTCTAATGACAGAAACATGAAAGGGGGTTGACAGCTACTTTAATGATATCCTACTGATGGGGATCTAGTGCTTGACTAACATAGTTTTAATTTTCATTTAAGTACTGCAATTGATAGTTCATTTCGGCAGATTATTGTTGCAACTCCTGGAAGATTGTTGGATCACATCGAGAACAAGACTGGCTTCTCAAGCCGTTTGATGAAACTGAATATGCTTATAGTCAATGAAGCTGACCATTTACTGGACCTGGGATTCCGGAAGGACATGGAGAAAATTGTGGATTGTTTGCCCCGTCAAAGGCAGTCTTTACTCTTTTCTGCTACACTCCCAAAGGAGGTCAGTCTTTTTTCTTCTGCAAAAGCTTTGAAACAATAACCTTTAGCTGTATATATAAATAATGTTTCTGGTTTTGTTTCAATTAACTTCTAGACCTTAATCCTCCACATATTGGTGTTATGATCTGAAGGTTCGACGGATATCTCAACTTGTGCTTAAAAAGGAACATGTTTATATTGACACCGTGGGGATAGGCTGTGAGGAAACACCTGCTAAGGTATGTGGCTGTCACATTTTTGTATTCCAGTTGAGTTGACCTGCTGAAGTTGTTCTTGCACTTTGTTGCTAGGTTGTTTCTGTTGTACTGAAAGTAGTTCATTTAATCTTTGAATTCTAAAATCTATTTGGAAATCTGGAGGGATTCTCCATAAAGAAGCTTAGGATGGTCATGAAGTAACATGTTGGAAGGATGTATTCTGATGCTGTCTTATGAAATTATAATGCAGGTTAGACAATCTTATCTTGTTGCGCCCCATGAACATCATTTTCAAATAGTCCACCATCTTTTAAAGGAGCATGTTGCTCAAGTGCCTGACTACAAGGTAAGATGCTATTGATACTGGAGATAAACGTACATTTTGGAAATTTATTTGTTTATTCTAAATTATTATTTTTCTATCAGGTTGTCGTCTTCTGCACAACAGCAACGATGACATCCCTAATGTTTTCTCTTCTCCACGAAATGAAAATGAATGTCCGAGAGATTCACTCAAGAAAACCTCAACTCAATCGAACTCGTGTTTGTGATGAATTCAGGGAAGCAAACCGACTAGTTCTCATTACATCTGAGGTTTCAGCTCGTGGAATGACTTATCCTGATGTCAGTTTAGTGATTCAGGTATGAGGAAAATATCTGATTCTTCATTACATTTTGGCTAGTGTTCTCTTTATGGATTTCAAGAGCTCATGTTCCTATTTATTTTCCTAAATATATAAAAAGGGGTGAATGACAAATTAGGGTCCAAAGTTTAGGGGGGGGGGGTTGTGCCAATCGGGGTTTGATGTTTCAATTTTGTCAATTTAGGGCCCAAAGTTACCAACGTCAGTCAGTTTGGTGTTTTTTGACGAAAATGTTAGAAAATTTCGTTAAATCATCACGTTCCTTGCATGTGAGACTTAACAAAGGTTATTTAGAATTGAAATTCCCAATTTACCCTTAATTCCTATAACCTAAATTGACAAAATCCTAATTATTTTTTATGAATATTTTTTATAATATTTAAAATTATTATTTTCATAGAAAATCACAGTGATTATTTCTTTAACATTGGTCAAAAAATAATTTAATTTATGATTCCTTTAAAAAAATATTAATTCTATAATTTTCTCAAACAAATATTATGATATCTTTTTTTTTTTTGAAAGCAATATCTTATTAAATTTATGATCTTATATTACTGTTTGAATTAATTATTTTAACATCTATTATTTCTCACAATCCTCCCCTCGTATTCCCGTTAGCCGACCCCTCTACCTACCCCATTCTTATCCCCATCTCCTCCACTGTGACTCAAAACCCAAAACCCCCGTTAATCCATATAAATGTAACCCAACTTTCAAGTTCATCATTTGTTTTTCTTTTCTCCGGACAATGCTAACACAAATTAAAACACATATTGACCAATTTTAATCAAATGGGTTCTCGATAGCAGCTTATCAGAAATTCCATCTTAAAAAAATTGACACCTTATAATGATGAATCCCACTCCAAAATTCCAAATACAATTGTTCAGCATCCATTTATGGATTAAGGTCAGTCCATCACTCGATTGGGGCCCAACGCTGATTCAAACAAATAAGAAATCGCAAGCATGCGAGCATAATTCAAATGGTGGCCTTCAAAGCCAAACTAAATACCCAATTTCAATCGCAGAATCAGTGGGCCAGCATCACTGGTGGCGGAATTGTTTAAATTGCATAGGGAGTGATGATGTCGGGGCTGTGAATTAGAATGAGTCGTCGGATTCGTCCGTCGTCGGTAAGAGCTTGCTATTCTGAGAGAGTGAGCAAGGGGAAGAGATGGTGAAATTCTTATGGCCGCGAAATTGTGGAGTGGTGGCGGTGAAAATGGTGGTGGAGAAATCTGGTGAGTATGGTGGTGGTTGAACTTGGTGAAGTGGTGAACAGATATGAGGGATGGAGGGAGAATGTTTGAGGGAAAATGTCACAGATTTTTCAATGGGAGAGATGAGGAAGAAGAAATGTAAAATGACAGGATTTTACTTTTTCTATACAATTTTGGATTGAAGGAAAAGACTAAACTAACCCTACAAGTTTCTATCTAACATTTTTTTCTAACATTTTCGTCAAAAATCCCAAACTGACCAACGTTGGTAACTTTGGACCCTAAATTGACAAAATTGAAACATCAGACCCCGATTGGCACACACTCCCTAAACTTTGAACCCTAATTTGTCATTCGCCCTATAAAAAGAGAAAAAGAAAACTTGAATACTCTTATCCTGATGTGTAAATGGACAACTGAGTCATACTATTTTGTTCTTTCTTCTACCTTTACCTCGTCTGGCCTCTAATGTGATTTTTCTGCTATCACTAGGTGGGTATCCCTACCGACCGCGAACAGTATATACATCGTCTTGGAAGGCCTAGACAGGAAGACAAAGGTGGAGAAGGGATCTTGTTGCTTGCGCCTTGGGAAGAACATTTCCTGGATGAAATAAAGGACCTTTCCATTGAGAATTCTCCTTCACTGCATCTAGATCCTGATATTAGAGCTAAGGTTTGCGTCTAACTAAAAATCCAAGCAATTGGTTAATACCCATTTATCAATTATAGATTTCAGAAAGGCTTATTTGGGAGCTTATCTCAAATAGCATTACAAACTATGATCAATCACCTTAAATATTGACTTCATGTCATATCTTATGATTTACATCTTGCATTTTGATAAATTAGTTTTGGCCTAAGTTCCTTTTTTTCCACAGTATTTTAAGAGTACTTCCACTTAATGTATTTTTTTTAATCAACACAAAAGCCACCGTACTTAGGAAAAACCTATCATTTCGTTCCCAACTTCATGAATTAGGGCACAAATTGGGCATGAATTAGGGCACAAATTTGGTATGACGATGGTAGGCTTTCCAAAGGTAAGTGGTTTTTATGTAATAGAAAAGTACAATGGTTAAAGTGAAAGATGGATCAAAGTATGGAAATGGAATTTGGCCATTAGTTTAAAAGTCTGGAAGTTCTTCTAACTAGCACACTATTTTGTTTTCTCGAGATCTTGTGGTATGCATTGTATTGTAACGAGACTTTAGACATAACAATATGTTTTTTCTCTCGCATCGCAGGTAAAGAATTCAATGGCAAAAATCGATACCAGTGTGAAAGAAGCAGCTTATCATGAGTGGCTCAACTACTATAACTCAGACCCTTTGATAGGCAGAGATAAAACCACCCTTGTTGAGCTTGCTACCGAATTCTGTGAGTCAATAGGATTACAGAACCCTCCTGCTCTATTCAGGAAGACAGCAGTGAAAATGGGGTTAAGAGATATCCCTGGCATTCGGGTCCGTAAATAGCATAAATTATGAAGCCAAGAATGTTGTTCATTATTGCATTCGTTACCCGCTGACACTGTTGAATGGTCTGAAAGCTTTTACTTGAGTATAGTTGTCTTAAGGTTCAACTACGGTCGTTGAAAAATGTTGATGAAAATAAAGTGTAAGACCAACTCCAAAGAACTCTAGAACTTCAAATTCTCTTAGATTTGATGCAAAATCCTACTCCAACAATGGCTCTATCTCTTGCGCTAAAATGGGGCCGTGAGTTTGCGCCAAATTTGGTGCTGCTTCATGCTTCATGCTTCATGCTTCATGCTTCATGCTTCATGCTTCATGCTGCGCTATCTTGCCTTTTTTCCTTTATATATATACTCCCTCTGTCCCAAAGAAAGCTTCCCACTTTTTGCCATGCACGCAAATTAAGAAAATGGGTGGGAAGAAAAAATGTTGTGAGTGTAATTTGAAAATAGGAGAGAGAATGAGTGGAGGGAATAATAAATTATAATGGTGTTGTGAGTATTAAAATAATGTATGAGAGAGAATGAGGGGAGGAAATAGTAAAGATTTTTTGTCAAAAAAGAAAAGTGGAAGCTTTTAACGGGACACCTAAAATGGCAAAATGGGAAGCTTTTATTGGGACCGAGGGAGTATATCCTGTGCCAAATTTGGCGCAGCTTCATGCTGCGCTATCTTGCCTTTTTTCCTTTTATATATATATCCTACTCCTTTCGATTCAAAATGAATAATTAAATTTTTGAAAATTGGCTTTTTATTAAATTAAATTTAAAAAATAAAAAATTATATTTGAATGGAGAAAGTTTAACTCAATTGTTGTTTATCTTAATTATAATATTTAAGAAAAACAATTCAATTTGCTTTCTTAATTTGTTTTTATTTGAGTTGTTAATTACTAAGTTATTTGTATTGTTAATTTATTTATTTATATTTATTAATTATCTTATTTAATTATTTAAATATTACATAATATTATATTTTATAATATTATTTGAATCATAATATTAATAATAATATATTTGTAATGGAAAATAATTTAATTAAATGAAATAATAAGGAATATTCTGAGAATATTCTTATATGTTGCAAGATTTGAAGCAAACCGTTAGAGAATATGGAAGATATTTAGTGCTAAAATTGCACCATTTTAGAGTTATGGTGCAATTTATGAACCAAACTGTTTAAGATGCCCTAATACTCCCTACGGCTCATGTGAGTGGAGACTTATTTATTTATTTTTTTTCGTTTGTTTCATGTGAGTGGTGACTGTCAAAAATGGCGAAATTTTTACGCTATTCCTTCCGTTCATTTTCTCTGCTACTTTACTTTTATAATCACAACATTAATTAATTTACCATTCCTTCTACTAATTCTCTTTTCTATTTTATTTTTTATAGTCACAAACATCTCCTCCCACTAATTTTCTCTTCTATATTTTCGTTTTTTTTTTTACGCTGTCCTTGCCCGTCTCGTGTAATTATACACGAGATGTAATCTATAATCTTGTGTATATGTACACGTGATGACTCGTGTACGCACACGAGATGTCTCGTGTACATAAAACAAGATTATAGATGATATCTCGTAAATACTTACACGAAATAGTGTCTGAACCTGCATTTTCACAATAGCAACAACAAAAGCTACAAGAAACAGAACTAGACCTGAAATTTGATTCTTAATATGATAGCACATCTCCACAAAACAGTGGGAGGGACCAATAGACCATTACACATATACTATCGCCAAATTGTATACGAAATAAAAGTGTTAACAAGGCTTATGCATATAATTCAAACATCAAAACATCCAAACATTCATACAAACTTGATAATTCAAAAACCATTACACATATACTATCCCCTACGTAATCTTTCTCTTCCTGCATCGTTATCCTGATCATAGAGTTCATTGAATGCTGCTATCCTATCTCGGTATTGGAGGATCAGTTGACTTGCGCTTTGATCACAGTGTTCCCTCTAAGTGCTTGGTGGTGGTGGTATTGGGTAATCATTGCCTGACATGTGCAGCTGCAAAAGTAATAACAATTAAATACAACGAATTTAAGTAAGACAATTAAATATAACTAATATAAATGAGACAAGTATATTGAATTTAAATAATATTGTTAAATTTAACGAATTAAAGTATCATACCAATATAAAATGGTTTGTCACTTGTCCCACCACAATTGTGTTTATCGGTGGTCCTACTCCTGCTGGTACAGTCACTGGAAGGCATAAGTTGCCACCGCTAGCCGAGTACGAAATGAACGCCACATTATACCTCGTGGCAATGATGTGCCCAAGATCTGGGATGTCCATCCAATAAGTATTGTCCGGCGTCGGTCGGACATAAATAGCAATCCTACGTAAGAGTTCCTTTACATTTATCCAAGTTAGAACTCTTTGATAAAGGTCTTGGCGAGCATGCACCTCATTGTAACATTCTATGCGCACTCGAGCCCACATCTCCTCATTTCCGTATATCTGTGCTGCTACGGCTCTATAGCCAAAATGTCCATCAGATGCCACATCTGTGATGCCTCCAATACATGGGATAATAAAAGGCGGAAAAGACGTCATATACGGAGAGCTGTATATACTAGTGTGATTGGGCTGTCCATTTCCCTCTCCACGACCCTGGCCCTGATCCCGTCCTCGTCCTCGACCTCGCCCTAGACCCCGTCCTCTCCCACGACCGGAAGCAGCTAGTGGTGGATGGGACGTAGGAGTACAAGCATGGGTAGATGGTGTGGGTTCTGAAGCTGGTTTGCGTTTGTGCGTGGACTCCGAACTCGCTTGGGTTGATGCAATGAATGCAGATCTAGACCTGAAATAGGGCAAAGAAAAGAGTGAGAAGCATTCATACTATCAACATGCAAATCAAATACATCAAGAACGTAAAGTGTGAGCCAAAAATGAATGAAGATCTATACCCTTTGCTAGTCGAGGATGGTGTAGCGGGGACTCGAAAAAATTTGTTAGTATGCTCCCAATCTGACGGTTCTCTGGAACTTCCGGTCAGGGTTTATTCGCCTTTGAAATATGATTTGGCTCGTAAGCATCTCTCGTATGGTGATTAAGCCCTTCTTCCATCTTTTTGAATAACTTTCTCCTTACCGGTTCAGGTGCTTTCTCAACTTTATTCAACATAGCTTGAAAATTGTCTTTATTTATTGAAGTATCAGATGGAGGGTTGTCTACTTCAATGTCCAACTTCTTCCAAAAATCATGAATCGAGGACAGCTCAATCCGTCCCCCACAGTCCTCTATCCGTGCAATCTCGTGACTACATGGAAGTTCATGTGTTCGCCTATAGTAACACCCGCAGGCAGCCTCAGTGATGACATTACCCCCATTACGACCCCGCTGGTTTTTAATGATTTTCTGAATACGAGCCCGCTCTTGTCTGATATTGCGCAAGGCTTCCGTTGACACTTTAGTCAATATGTTGTGATACAGATTACGGGTCCTCAAATCAATTGGAGTTCTGGTCTTTGATCTATTCATACTCTGTTTGATATTTTTTTAGTTGGATATCCAAGATCTTATGAGCCTTTTTGAAGATTGTGTCAAAAGTAGAAGAAGCACTCACCAATGCCTTCTTCAACCTGTTATGCTCACCCTCAGTCTTGTTTGTGGTATGGGTCCCGAAGTGTGGTAACACATCCGTGTGCATAGACAGAATATTCTGAGAGTATGGAGTAATCCATGTATCGCGGAGGTAATCCAATAATACAGGATAAGATCTGAAACGGTCACAAAGCCCTTGCCAACGTTTGTCCCATTCGCCGGAGGTAGGGGCTGAGATTGCATAATTGAAACTCCTCATGAATGATTATGCCAAATCCTCGCTACCTTTATGACTCAACCCATGCTTTCTAACATTGACTTCGATATGCCTCCGACACAAGAAATGTGCGGTGTCGGGAAAAACTGTACGGAGAGCGCTGATGAAACCCAATTCACGATCAGTGACAAAACTGCTGGCAACCTGGGAGGTGTAAACAGACCGCGCAAATTATCCAATGCCCATATGTAATCATCCGTACTCGATACTTGAGGAACGCATACGCTATTGTGAAATTATGCCTGGAAGTAAATCCTACAAACCGCAAGAAGTGTCCATAGATTGGTGTTGTAAGTGCGATACCACCAGACAACATATGGAAAACAGTTTAGCATCTTCATTGCTAATGGGTGAGAGAAGAATATGTCGTTGATCATGCCACTCTCAGCGTCTTCCCTCGTGTAGTATATATATTCATGATCGTCGAGTAATTTAAGGAATTGTGTCTCGTATGGATTCACACGAGATGTGTCTCGTGTGGATCCATACGAGATGTGTCTCGTATGGATCCACACGAGACACATCTCGTGTGGATCCATACGAGACACATCAGCTGCAGTTTTTACAACAGAATCAACAAAAAGCAACAAGATGTACCTACATCAGACACAACAGCAACAACAACAACACCAAATAAACAGTGGGATAGGGAGAGAGAGACAGAGAGAGCAAGAGAGAGACATAGAGCTATACTCCATGACAGAAACTAATACATATCCATTTCCTACTGAAAATAAATCCACAACTCCATAATCAGTAATACAAGTATACCAAAACTCCATAATCAGTAATACATAAATGCGACCTCCTAAAAGCGACCTCCTAAAATCTCGTGCGCCCGTCTAAGACCAGCTATGACGTCCTCGGGGAGCCTGTCATCCGTCAGAAATGGAAGTATGATACCTCGTGCCTCTGCAACCTCTGCAACCCCAGGCTGCGGTGGAACATCAACTGAGGGAGGTGGGGGAGGTGGAATGTCAACGGGGGGATCGTGTATCGGATTAGATATTCGAATATGACTTCTAGTCAGAAACCACTCCATATAACCTGCAGTCACGGGTGAAGATGTAGTCACTAGTGGCCCCCAACGGGGAACGGGCCTGAACTCCTCCATGCCGTACTCCACCCACGAGTCCCAAACATGATCTTGGTCACCATACTCCTTCTGGTACCCCTTCTGACCCTTTGACAAAATGCATCTCGTGGGAGCCACGGGGGGCTGTCTGGGGATCCTCTGCTGGTACCCGAACTACCTAGTAACACGATCAGGTATGTACGCCTCAGTGATGTCACAAAAGCGTATAACCCCCCTGAAGTATGAAACCGGCAGAATCGCGTCCGCTCCGGTACCATAAGGAGTCCAAATAACCTGTGAGTAGACTTTGTTAGCCAAAGTCTACATAATAACGGAGGGAGTGTAACAATTTGAAACAGTTTTAATATGAATAACTCACCCTGTCAACATGCATCGTGTCAAGAGTGCGACGATACTGCACTAGATGCTCTAATACCCTCCCGGTATCAAGACGTGACCATCTACGGGCTCTGCTGCCCGCTCGCAGCGGTCAAACTCGCCGGAAATCCGGAAAGTACTCGTATATCCAGCCCTGAGATGTATGTAAAAAAGTATTAAATACTAATCAAATGCAACATGTAATTACAGAGGGGGGGGGGAGTCGACATAGTCGACAGAATAAAAAGAAAGTGAATAGAGTAAGATGTACCTCTAGCAGAGTCGCACAACCACCCATCTGCTTGCATCCGGATCTGGACGCCTTTCCCAACTCTCGGTATAAGTATGCCAACGTAGCTGATCCCCAGGAGAGAGTGGGGAGTCTCTCAAGATCCATGCACAGGGGAAGGTAGGCTGCGGGCACCTTATCCTGACTCTTGTCCACGAACATCGTGGAACCCAAGAGGTGCAGGATATACGCAGAAGCACGCTGGGCATCTGTCATGCGCCCTATACGGTAAGAAAAGAGACACCGGACATCCTTTAATAAGTACCCAGTGCCGATCAAATCGAGGTGTACGCTGATGCCGGATAGGTCAGGCACTGGATCCGGATACCGAACAGGTGCACCTACACAGCTGATACCTGTAAATTGAAGATGAAATAACACATTTTAGTACAAGAGATGAATGTAGATAGTTCATATAGTCTTGAAATTGATAATATATAACAACATACCCAGGATATGAAAGACGTCATGTAACGTAATCGTCATCTCCCCCCACGGCATGTGGAACAAGTTAGTCTCAGGAGACCACCGTTCCAAAAATGCCGTTAGCAGCGCATGGTTATGCCTCTGAATGGTGGCATCGTGCAGCTGCTGGATGCCCGATGCATCAACAAGGGTCAGCCAGGCTCTATCAGTAGCCTCTAGTTCATCACACTTGAACCTGTTTATTCCAAACAAAAAATACAATCAATACTCGAGATCGAGAAAAGCATGGGATGATAATTAATGGAATATTTAGAGTGTGTGCCAAATAACTTCAAGATTTTAATAGTTTCACATTAATGATTATCTTACTTGTGCAGATGCAGCAGTCTCGTATGGAAAGTCACCACTGACTCACTAGTGGCGTCCCTCCAAATCTCCCGGGCTCTGTGATCACCAAACCCGTATATAAGTGAAACAACCTCTGGGCCGCCACCTGGGTCACTCTGAATCTGCCATGATGGTGCCTCCTCCTCACCCGCATCCTGTCTCCTCCTCCGTCCCTGCCCTCTAGCCACAATCTAACCCCGCCTCCTCCCATGCCTCAATGGTCTAACATCTATCTCCTCCTCCTCCTCCTCCCCATCCTCACTATCCCCCTCCTCCTCCTCCTCACTATCCCCCTCCTCCTCCTCCTCCTCCTCCTGAACGTCATCAGATGCTACCGCCTCCTCCTCCCTCTCCTCCTGCTCCTCCTCATCTGCGGATTTCTTATCATTCTTAGACTTGCTCCGCTTTTCTTTTCTCTCTGGATGCTTTTCAGCCTTCCTCTTTCTATTGGACGAGGTCATACGCTCACGTGCCTACAAAAAACAAATAAGAGACAATAAATTAGCTATTTAGCATCTGGTAAATATGAACAATGTAAAGAAAAAGAGTGGACACTGGGAAGCTCGTATGAACTCACACGAGACACATCTCGTGTGAACTCATACGAGACTCATCTCGTATGAACTCACGCGAGATGTGTCTCGTGTGAACTCATACGAGACTCATCTCGTATGAAATCACACGAGACACGAGACACATCTCGCGTGAGTTCATACGAGATGAGTCTCGTATGAGTTCACACGAGACACATCTCGCGTGAGTTCATACGAGATGCTTTCTGATCAACGAACTGTTGAGCATTCCAAACAGCAGAAAACAAGATTGTTGGCAATTCACCAGTTGTAGCTAGATTTTCCAAATTATTCTTGATTCCAATATAAACTTTACAAATGAAAACAACACATTCCCATAGAACAATTGAACCATTTTATTGTTAGTACAACAACAATAAACAACAACAAGATCAACAATCAATTCTGCCTATAAGCAATGTAATTAGCTAAAGAAATCAAAGGAGCAGCCTTTTCTTTATCAAAATCAGCCAACTGTTCTTGAGCATCCTTATTCGCCTTTTAAATCACCTTCTTTACGGGCACGGTGCTAGAAGAAGCTCCGACGGCGATGGCAGTGGCGGTAGTGGCGGCGCCAGCTCCGACAGGGACCTTCGGAATTTTTAGTCTAACCATCGAGCTGAAATGCTTTGAGTCTGCGAGAAGCAGCGACAGAAGAACGTCGGGTACGGCTTTGAGTCTGCGAGAAGCAACGAAGATTTAGGGGTTTGTTTTGAGGCGGTGAAGAATTGGGGGAAAGGGGAATGGGAAAAATCAGGGTTTTGAAAATGGTGTTTGGGAGTTTTGAATCGTCGTCGTCAATCGGCGATGGCACTGGCGGTAGCGGCGACTGGAAAGAGGGATGAGGTAGCGGTGGAGCGGCGGTTTGAGAACGGCGTTGGAATGGTTGCTCTGGCCGGAGGGATGGGTGAGGGAGACGGTGAAGAAGCTTTGAGCGATTAGAGAGAGAAGAGGGAAAATTGAATGAGTGGAATAAAAAAAATTAGGTATATAAAAGATTATTTTGATAATTTACTTATTTCCTGAAAATTATCTTCTCTGTATTTAGTATTTGCCAGTATTAACCGACTAACCGAGTTATCTTTGTTAAGGGTAATACTGTCATTTTCGAAAATGCGTGTCCTCATCGGAATGTCTCATACATACAGACTGCAACGGTCGTCTGTATATTCTGATGAAAATAGGAGAGCAATGACAAACCCTAAAATTCCCAATTCAAGTCGGAAGGCTCAAATTGGGATGTGCAATTACGAAACCCCCAAACGTCAGCTGGGTGGGGGGTTTGTACGGTCTCACCTTCACTTGGCGCCTGTTTTTACTACCGTTTGTTCTTGCCGGTGGCCGCCTTATGCCGTTCTAGGTTTACCCCACTCTCTCTCAGGTACATTTCTCACACTGTATTTAACCAACTCCCTCCCTTAGTCCTGAAATGATGCTCAAATTTCCCCTTTTCAACTCTTTCAATTATACCCAAACACCAATTAAACTAAGAACTACGAAAAGGAAGAAAATAAAAGGAAAAGAAAATCTAATCTCAGTATCCACGCATATTGTCTTCTTTCCCATATCCCAAACCAGACCACCATCCCTTAAAATTTAGCTCGTCCCCGATTGCAATAATCTATCCCTCTTTCCCTTCTGTCTTAGATCCGACCCCAACACCCACTCCCTCTCTAGAAATTCCGCACAGAACCAGCATCGCATTGCCATCAGAATCTTAGCACCATGAAAAAATCGGCCATGGATATCTGTTTTTTTTTTTTTTTGTGTATAAATCAGCCACGCCCGGCTGAATATATGTCCAAAAGCGGACATCTTCAACCTAATTTTTGTTTATAAATCGGCCATGTCGGAATTTGTTTTCCTAAATTCGACTGGGTGTGGCCGAAAATTTGTTTATAAATCAGTCATACCCAGTCGAATTTTACCATTTTTACATTTTTTTTTCCAGCATCACGAGAACTGGCGGAGGCTGAGAGGACTGTGAGATTGAGATAGGGAACGGATTGAAGGAAAGGGGAAGAGATGGGTCGGTTGGAGAAAGGGGAAGGGGAGCCGACGGCGATAATAGGAACGGGGAAGGATAAGGTGAAGTGGGTGGGTTGCGTGGGTGAGTTTTACTTTTTTTTATTTTCTTTTTATGATTTTAGATATTTTCTCTTTTGTTTTAAATAACTAAGTACTATAGGATTACATAAATAGATAAACTAATACTCCCTCCGTCCCAACAATTGCTTCCCATTTTTTGTCAAGCACGCAAATTAAGAAAATGGGGGGGGGGAAGAAAAAATGTTGTGAGTGTAATTTGAAAATAGGAGAGAGAATGAGTGGAGAGAATAATAAATTATAATGGTGTTGTGAGTATTAAAATAATGTAGGAGAGAGAATGAGTGGAGGGAATAGTAAAGATTCCTTTGCCAAAAAAGAAAAGTGGAAGCTATTAACGGGACACCCAAAATGGCAAAATGGGAAGCTACTATTGGGACGGAGGGAGTATGTTATTTTTAATAATTTTCTAATTTTGAAATAATAATAATATGTAAAATATTAATATAAAATACTCCCTCCGTCCCATTAATAACTTCACCTTTTGCCATTTTGGGTGTCCCATTTAAAGCTTCACCTTTCCGTTTTTTGGCAAAGAATCTTTACTATTTTTTTCACTCATTCTCTCTCCTATTTCACTATTACACTCACAACACTTTTCAAATTTACTATCTCCTCCACTCATTCTCTCTCCTATTTTACTATTACACTCACAACATTTTCTCCACCCTTAATTTGCGTGTCGAGGCCAAAATGGTGAACTAAATATTGGGACGGAGGGAGTACATTGTTTGTACATTAGTTTTTTTATTTTTCATTCATTTTTTGAAATAAATAAATTTATTATACGGGTATTAACAATCGGGTAAGTTAGAGAAATAATATGCGGATGTATAAGAGTTACTTTGCTCATTTCCTTGAATGACATTTTTGAAACAACTTAAACTACGGGCTTACTCAACAATTTTACGGGTGTGTATAACAACTCTCTAAAAGTATACTTTTAATCCAATTCAGTACTTCCTCCATCCCCTATAAGCGTTCATTTTAGTTTTCCTTTAAAATTTAAAGAAATTGGCACCTTTATTGGCACATACTCCCTCCGTCCCACTACAACCTTCCCAGTTAATGTTTGCACACGAATTAAGAAAAAGTGTAGTGGAGTAGGTGTTGTAAGTATGAAAAGTGAGGTAGGAGAGAGAAAGTGGGGTAGGATAAATTGAATTGTTTTGAGTATGACATGTGGGTCTCATTAATATAAAAGAAATAAAACATTTCCATTTTAGAAAGTGTGTAGTTTGTAATGAGATGGCTAATAAGGAAAGTGTGTAGTTTATAGTGGGACGGATGGAGTACATATGTTCTCTATATAAGCTTACAATGTTATGCAAGTACAAATTAAGACACTTTTGCATACAAGGGTACTCTATTAGCTTCCTAAGATAATGGGCACTTTTTAGGGGACAATTATTTTGATAATGGACGCTCACGTTGCTGATGGAGTTGAAGGAAGTTAGTTATTACACATATTACCTTAAGACTTTAGTGTCCTTAGAATATGTTTGACGAAATGAAATTTAAGTTACTTCATTAGATGGGAACTGATTTCAGAATTATATTTTTTCTTCAAAATGGTTATTCATTTGGATGGAGGGAGTACATTAAATATATTCTCCCTCTGTTCCACTACAATATACACATTTACTATTTACACGAAATTAAGGAAAGTGTTAGTAGAGTTGGTGCTGTGAGTATGAAAAATGAGGTAGGAGAGAGAAAATGAGGTAGAGTATAATAATTGAATTGTTGTTGTGAATATGACATGTGAGTCTCATTAATATAAAAGTAATAAAATATTTCCATTTTAGAAAGTGTATAGTTTGTAGTTGGACACACTATGAGAAAATTGTGTAGTTTGTAGTGGGACGAAGGGAGTATTTATTATGATTTTGGCACACACCTTTCAATCACTAAAACTGTAGAACAAGGTTAGAAGGGTGATGGTGAATACTCCCTCCGTCCCACTATACTTGACACTTCTTTCCATTTTGGGCCATCCCACTATACTTGACACCTTCCAAAAATAACCAAGTTTTTATATTTTTATATTCACTCTACCCCACCACTCATTCTCTCTCTTCATTTTCTACCACATATTTATTCAACCAACACTACTATTTACCCCACTCATTCTCTCTCTTCATTTTCCACCACACATTTTTTTTATTTTATTCTTTTCCCTTGGTTTTTGAACCCACCCCTTGGGTGTCAACTATAGTGGGACGGAGGGAGTATATAGAAGCCATCTTTTGTCAAAATTTATCAAGTTAACAAAAGATATTTGAAACCAGACTCCTTGTGCAAAGTGGGGGGGGGGATTAGTCGATAGTTTCTAAGTTAGAAATGCCAAAGCTAGTTTAAAGAGAAAGCTATTGAAGAAGTTAACTAGGATCTATGGTTTTCATGTTTGTTCCCACCTCATGAGGCAAAAACCTTTTGCTTTGTTGGTTGCTGAAATTTTTGGGGAAATGGAATAAGAAATTTATCGATTTACTCCCTCTGTCCCACTCGAAATAGGATTTTTTGGAATGACACGGGGATTGAGGAAAAGTGTTAATGGAGTAGGTGGTGTGAGTATGAAAAGTTGGGTATGAAAGAGAAAGTGGGATAGGGAATACTACGTGGAAAGTTGTTGTGGGTGTTAAAGCTGGTCCCATTGAATAAAACATTTCCATTTTGGTGTTGTCCTATGTTGAGTGGGACAAACTTAAGGTACTACAAACTTTGTTGATAGTGTCTTCTACTATAGAAACAGTTTGATCAAACAATAAGGTATGCATCGGACAAACTTAATAGTTAATATATTCAATGGGATAGGGTTAATGCTTTTGATGCAGTTAATATGGAATAGGCTGCTCGCGAAAGGTCACATCCGTTGGCGGTTTGTTTCTTATTAAGGTGTATTACATGCAGGAAAGCAAACTTGGAGTATGGATTAATAGGGTGAGGGCATTTTCGGAAAGATGGTCTTGAAACGGGTGGTGATTAGATTTTGGTAGGGATTTGAACTGCAAGTAGTATCTAATGGACTGGCACGCCTTAGCATGCACGCCAATGTGGAAGATTTTATCATTCTTCCTGCATATACAAACAAAGGATACATGAACTATCCTGTTTGGATAGCGTGAGATTATGTGCTGATATTTGTGTGACATCATTTTCCATCATTTCCTACGGAGCCAAAGACTTGCTATTTTTTGGCCTGGGAATATGATGGAATAAAATAAAATGGCTCACTAAACTGTCTACACTTCTTTGTTGTCAGTCCATGCAATTTTTGACGCAGTTTTCATCGTGGGTCATCCGGAAACAACCTCTCTGTGCTTTAACACAGGGGCAAGACTGCATATATCTGACCCCCTTACCCCACCGTAGTTGGGATCCTTCGCGGCACTGAGGTAATGTTGTTGTTGTTGTTATCTGTGTGACATCAGTAGTTTGTTATGTGTTCCATGTAAGGAACATGTAGTAACTGATCATTCTAGATCTTTTGCGCATATCTTAAATTGGCTGCTTAAAGTCATTGACGATTAGATTACAAACTAGGTACTCCTAATCCATACCTGTACTTTATGATTTTTATGGGAGACTTATTCGTAGTTTTGCTTAAGTACAGATAGTTTAAGTTGTACGTACCTTTCTGGAGAACCTTCGGGAAAGTGGGTGGGAGGCAATTGGATTCGTGAGCATGCTTTACTAAATAAGCTGAGCTAGGAGAAAATCTTGCTAGGCTTTGAAGATGTCTAGAAATTAATGAAGCTCTGCCATATTCAGCATTAATTATATGGATTTACAAATTCGAATTTGTGGTTAATTTGACTCAGGCGGAAATATTCTTATGCAAAAATGTTTTGATCACCATGATACTGAAAGTAAACCATTAATAACTCTGTGTGCTTATATGGTATGTAAAGGGGGTAGAATTACACAACTGCATGGCATGGCCTCTTGTTGTAATACAGATAAAGAAAGCGTGGATATTCCAAAATGAATTCCCTGGTGCTAACTGCTAAGGAATGCGTAATGGGTGTGAGCGTGCAGGGAAAAAGCTGGGTGCAAATCAGATACTTTCAAACATGATTATAAATATTTTTTTTGGTTAGACACGTTGCAGATATCCATTAAAAAGATGGTGGATATGCTAAGAATTATAGCCAGATTTAGGGTAAATGGATAATGGTTGGTAAAGGGTTCTATTGCTACAGTTCGCTGGTGACTGATCCTCTTTTATATGTTTATCCTTTTTTTATATGACAGCTGAGAGGATCATGCAATTTGGAACTATTCTTTGTATGTGTGTGTCCCTCCCCCTCTCTCTCTCTCTCTCTCTCTCTCTCTCTCTCTCTTTATTACTCCGTATATTGTTACTAGCCATATCCTTTTTATACATTTAGTATTTGATATATGCAACACCTAAACAATAGCACTCTTATTCTGTATTCTTATCCATATTCCATCCTTCACAGGTGTAAAATATGATAACCGGGAGATGGTGGTCGGGATGACAATTAACAAGTGCCAGACCACATATGCTGCATGTTAATATAGAAGAAGTATGGTAAATGTCATAGATGCCTATCTATCCAAGAGAAGAATGTGATAATCAGGAAACAGTATTGCAGTATTGCTACTTCTGGTCAGGGAAGCAGAGAATGTCAAAAGGTACTAAAGGAAAACTCAGGTTTGAACTCCGAAAACAGTCTCTTTGTTGAAGTAGTAAGAGTACAGGCGCCCCTCATACTGTACCTGGCCAGGTTTTTATTAGTGGAGGCATGAGGTATATTTTCACGGCAGCACACTTTATTGACCTTCACTCTTAAGCCGCTTCTTTTAATTGTAATTGGCAAATGAAGCAACAGATCTCTAGGCATGTTGTTTTGACATTCTTTTTCTTACAATTTTGACGAATGTCAAATAAGTACATCAAGTATTTTACATGAATTGGGATTGAAGTACATATACATTTTCCGAACAGAAAAGAAATGAAAGAAACTTTTATGCTTGGAAAGGAATTCTTTAGTGGATATTACAATCACCCAAATATGGTCTTAAATGTGGATTGTCACTCATAAGGCAACTCATCTGAGTTTGGTGTACTAAAAAAGATATAGGGAGAAGTGAAACTAGTGTCTCACAAGTACTCTTGCTTGTTTAATAACAAAATTACAAAACAAATGGAAAACAAAGCCTAATGGAGGTTTGCTCGTAAAAGTTTTCTTCATTATGGCTGTGATGAGTAGAAGTGTAGAACTTGCGCGTTTTAGGCTTAGCTTTATGATTGTACAGTAGCATACAAATGAGGAGGTCCCATTCCAATTTTACAATGGCTTGTAGTCTGAGCTTATGGGTCGGTTGTGAATGGTAATACTTAAAACCTTTGTGCATTGGCATACATATGAGGTCTGTTCTAAATTTGTAGTGGCTCGAAGTCTGAGTTAGTCTTATGTGGCAGTAGTAAATGGCACTACTCAGAACTAAGGGGTTAGTTTAGGCAAAAGCCTACAAGGGGTTGATTCCGGTTTTTAAAATTTGTTTACTTATCAAAAAAAAAAAAAAAAAATTCCGGTAAAAGCCTTCAAGAGGTTAGCTTAGATAAAATCCTTCAATCTTAAGGGATTAGCTTACATAGAAATGTAAAAGCCTTCAGTTTAGAAGGAAGATTAGCTTTTCAAGTGGAAGGGGCCCTAGAAACAGAACTGGGATTGCGAATGACAAACACTGTCAAATTCTACCTCCTTTGTCCCAAAATGAATGACCATTTTGCAAAAAACTGTCCCTAACTATTTTTTCACCAAGATTATTTCACCATTCATTATATACTTGCAAAAATAAAAGTTAAAAAAGTAGATAACAAAGATTTTCATACACCTTAGTTATTAAAATTTACAAAAAGTTGAATTTCTTAAATTTGTCCAAAATGTAAAGTGGTCATTCATTTTGGGAGTAACATTTTGGGATATTGTTTGTGCCCAACAGAGATCCCAGATTCTTGATGTCATATAGGTTTGGCCCTTTAAAACCTTAAAATGTTAATCCATGTGGTAATGACTAGTAATTTAATTTGAGGGAACATGATTCCATTACTAACAACTAGATCTGGATACTATATTAGGAACAAAAATGATTTTGCTGCATGGATATAACCAAGGAGGGGACTCGATTTTTCCTTTTAGGGGATGAGAAGTTGGTTTGGGGGTATTTCCAGAATGCTACACTCCTCTTTTTGTTGGTCTCCTACATGAAATTTCTTTTAAAATGTCTGATTCTAGCTGGTATTCTTACACGTATTTTGTGAATTTGGTGTGACTTTGACGTTGACTAATTGAAGCAGCGAAACCATCATATTTGCTTTTCTCAATTTCCTTTTTCCTCGCGATATATTTAACATTTGCACAATCTCCTGTGTATAATTCTTTGTAGTTGTGGTAATCACTTGTCAATTTTTGTTGACTTATTTTTTCTTTCCATATTCACTTTCCTAAAGCGCTTTTGAGGATATTAGATTTATATGTTGCAATGTATTTATTTCTTTCAAATTAGAATTTTTGTTTAGTTAAACAAAATACCAATTATGCCTGAATTAATGATTTCCAACTAAGCATGAATTGGCTTATTTGAGTATTATGTTAACAAATTCAACGTTCTTCTAAAAAAATAATGCAAATGGTTAGAGATTGCTACAAATTAAAAAGTTGTTCAAAACAGCATTGCCTTTAATTAATGCTTGATACTGCAACAGCAATTTGGTAAATAGCCATTGTGGTTTATTCAAGCACGGACGTTTCAGATTTGATTCTTTTGAAGTTGGTCCACGTGGTTCGATCTTAAGCCTGTCCATAATTTTTTCCCCTTCTATATAACTCATTCTCCTTCACAGCATCTGCACAAGAACTAAGCGAGAGCATAGAGATTAACGCTGAAGGTAACCCTTAACCCTTACTTCTTTCTAGTTATGGCTGCTTCTCTACCCCTCCTCCCCTATTTCATTTCTTACTAGGAAAAGCTGCATGATGTATCTGAATTTATTTTTAAGTTCTTAGATCTATTTCTCTTGTTTTAATTAGGATGCATCAATCTCAATTAAAATTGGACAAAATTATTAAGCTTGTTGGAGATTTGATCTAATCTAAGAACAGTGGACTTTAAAGGCATTTTCCACAAATAATAAGAAATTGACAAAACCTCTTATCAAAAAAAAAAAAAAAAAGAGACAAAACCCTTGATAGTAATTTTCTTGGTTCTTTATTTTGTACTTGAGATTGATCTTCACATCTGTGTTTAGATTATTGATTTCCTTCTTAGCAACTGAAAGCTCTTTATTAGTCTACTTAGAGGCAGATGTAGATGATTTATTCTCTCAAAATATTTCCTTCTTAAGGACTTGATCTGCATGAAAAGTTTGATATCATCACCTTTTCTATTTTTTTTTGTAGGAATACAATTCCTTCTCGATGTAGTTTTTAAAGGGATATTAACTACTCCCTCCTTCCCAAAATGAAAGACCATTTCTTTTTTCAAATTTGCTCTTGATCAAGAGCAAATTTGAAATTTTTTTGGTCATTCATTTTGGGACAGAGATAGTATTTTTGTCCATAAAGAGGTTTAAACTTGAGAATTCGTGTTGATCTACATAGATTGCATAGATGATTCACTTTCCTCTTGAGTTTCGAGTCGGATTAATGAAGATTTTATCTGAATTTTGTCTGTATCGGATGAAAACTGCTTGAAATTTTTTCATCTCATTTTCATGGCTTATCTTTAGTTTTTTTGAGCATGTTGGAGGAAGAGTATTCCTCATTGATCTAATTTCGTCCGAAAGTTGTTTATCTTTTAACATGTTATTTTCTGTTTAACATCAACTTGATTTCCGTCCACAAAAAGTTGGATAAATGTGAATTTACATTATTCCTTTCATTCTCTCAGAATAATTTGTCCCCTACCCCTCAATCACCCCCCTTAAAAAGGAAAAAGACTTAGGTTTTTGAAAGATCGGATTCAGACCTGAAGTTTCTAAAAACCACGTGTAAAAGAAATGTCTTAAATTTTTGCTTGGCTTCCTGTGATTTATAACATGTTTGCGTGCTTGTTAAATAATAGCAAGGTTGAAGAAACATTCACTTTATCAAGGATTGCAGTTCTTTTCATTGTGTCCTTTGTTTCCCCCCCCCCCCTCTTATTTTCGTTTTAGTAAATTTTTGCATTAAAAATTCGCTTGGGGGGGGGGAAGCGGAGCTCTTTTCATTGTTTTTAATGTTTTCTTTATGACTGCAGGAAGGTCTGTTCTCCTTATTGAATAGCCAGTGATAATGTAAGATCCCTGTAGCTTCTCTGCTTCATGTTTGTATTTCCGAAAGTGGTTGATAAAATCTTTGTTATAGTGCTGGTTACATGTTTACTTACTTTGTGTGTGTTGCATGTGTGCGCGGGTGTGGGGTTGAGCTAAGAGCTTCTCATATGATATAACAAGAGTCGTATATTTATAAATTAAACTCTTTCTCGTGTGTGTGTCAAGTATCAGGGACATAAAATTGTGAAATTGCTTCGATTTCTTGGCAACAAAACTTTCTCATCTCTTTTTTATGAAATTGTTTCACACACACACAACACTTGCATTTGATTTAACTCTTCTCTTCTCTTCTCTTGTATCTGGTTAAATTTTATAGCATGCCGAACAGTAGTGATGATGACAGCAGCGACGTGGAGAGTGGGCCTCCAGAAATAATTATCATCAGCAGCGATGATGAAGAAGAAGAAGAAGAAGAAGAAGAAGAAGAAGAAGATGAAGAAGGAGAAGAAGAAGAAGAAGAAGAAGAAGAAGAAGGAGAAGGAGAAGGAGAAGGAGAAGAAGGAGAAGGAGGAGGAGAAGAAGAAGAAGAGCCAGCGGCTGTAGCTGTGCCATATGTGGAAGTGGATTTTCGAGGCATTTATGTTTGGTATTTCCAGGACCCAAACGGATTTGCCCAAGGTCCGTATTCTCTTTTCTCACTAAGAAACTGGTGGAATGGTGGTTTTTTTCCCGAAAATCTTATAGTTTTTTTGTATGATGAGTATCCCGATGGATACTACCTCCAATACCTCCTATCTATCTTTTTCCCCCATTAACGAACATAGTTTGGGTAATTGATGTATGCTTCTTTTCTCATACTCTCTCTTTTTCTCCCTTGTCCCAGAAAGTCCCCAAAAGACAGTCTCATTTGTTTTTTTTTTTTTTATATATATTATCGGACTCGTGAGTACATAAGAAAATCATATAATTCGATTTCTCGGGTTCGACCATTACAAAATGAGTATCAATGCGAGCAAAAATCAGAAGACGAATGCGAAATTTGATTACCAAGAGGAAAACAAAGAAAGTAGTATTGAATTTTTTTGCCTCTTAAAAGCAAGTACTTTGCTGAATACAAACTGTGAACAACTGCTTATCGTTTACTTTGTTTCTCAGCCTTTCTTCCAGCATTCCGTTTTCTCGAGCTCATAGGTAACTCGAAATCGTCATTTCCATACTTATTATCCATGTCTTGAAAAGATTTCTGAAATCATCATCGCGAAAACCATTAAACGAACTATACATACATGCTCATATATCTATATGTTCACACACACACACACACACACAGTTTCACGTAATTACGTGCGAGAAAAATGCGTTCGAACGGGGTTATGTTAATATTACCTCACTAAGCTCCCTGAAGCTGACTGCATAGAAGGTAACAGCTGCAGCTGCTACAATTCCCAGTACTGGAAGTCCCATTTGTTGCAATGTGTCCATTTGTTTTTTTTTTTTTTTTTTATATATATTATCGGACTCGTGAGTACATAAGAAAATCATATAATTCGATTTCTCGGGTTCGACCATTACAAAATGAGTATCAATGCGAGCAAAAATCAGAAGACGAATGCGAAATTTGATTACCAAGAGGAAAACAAAGAAAGTAGTATTGAATTTTTTTGCCTCTTAAAAGCAAGTACTTTGCTGAATACAAACTGTGAACAACTGCTTATCGTTTACTTTGTTTCTCAGCCTTTCTTCCAGCATTCCGTTTTCTCGAGCTCATAGGTAACTCGAAATCGTCATTTCCATACTTATTATCCATGTCTTGAAAAGATTTCTGAAATCATCATCGCGAAAACCATTAAACGAACTATACATACATGCTCATATATCTATATGTTCACACACACACACACACACACACAGTTTCACGTAATTACGTGCGAGAAAAATGCGTTCGAACGGGGTTATGTTAATATTACCTCACTAAGCTCCCTGAAGCTGACTGCATAGAAGGTAACAGCTGCAGCTGCTACAATTCCCAGTACTGGAAGTCCCATTTGTTGCAATGTGTCCATTTGATTTTCTTCTCTGTGTGTTTGTGTGTGTGTTTGTGTTCCTTTGAATGTTGGTAATTGCTGAACTGTGCTGAATATGCACCTAACAATTTAAGTGATAACAAGATAAGGTGTAGTTACAGTGGGTACCCTTCATGATTAGCTAAATTGCCTTCTCACCCTTCAAGTTTTCGAAACATCTGTTACATGCACCTAACCTAATGAATTGTTAAGCCTACCAAACTTTGTTATTTATTTCCATACATGACTAGACTTGCATTTGCTAAGCTCGTCGTGTCCTTTCTATGGATATCAGAGTTTAATAAACTCGTTGTTTCAAAACTAATGTCCATTTTTCATTTCGGTTAAAAAAAAAATTCAGCTTTTTGTGAATAATGTAGCTGATAGATGTATGGAAATCTTGTTAACTACTTTTTAAACTTTTAATTTTGCAAATACTCCCCTCCCTTTTGAAACGATCTTTCCATATTTTTGGTCGTTAACGCAAAAATACTTTAAGTAATAATTTTAGATTAATTTAATTATTCAATTGAACATCTAAAAATTGTTATTAATAATATTAATAATGATATATCGATAACAAGTTTTACCACCCTGTATTCAAATCGAATACCCACAAGGTTGTGGATACATTTTCAAATTGGTTTGGTCTGCAGCAGCAGCAAATGTGGGGAGTAATAGACATTGTTACAAGTTTGTTAACAAAAGTACAAAAATGTTTTCACCAAGATATGTGGTATAAATTATAATCACGTGATAAGCGAAGTTGTTTGTAAATTAATAACGCCTCTTATACCGTTATACATGGGCGGATTCAGGATTTTGAAACTGCGTGAGCTTGATATTTAAAAAATATTGTAAACAATAATAACAGTAAAAAATAACTTCATATATAAAAAAAATTACATATAGTCGGTAACTTAAGTAAAAATTTTTTTTTTTTTCAAAATTTCAGCCCACGTCAATTAGGCAAGGTTCTAAAAAGCGCTAGGCGGATGCTAGGCGGCGGAGCCGGGCCTAGCACCTAGGCGGGGACTAGTCGGGATTAGTCGAAATTAGTCGGGACCTAGGCGGGACTTAGAACTAGGCGTTGAAGAGGGGCCTAGCGCCTAGACGAGATCTAGACGCCCTTGAGCGGGGTCTTTTAGAACACTTCAATTAGGGCTTGATCCACCCAGCTCATAAGATGTTCTCTATTTCATCTTAGGAGGCCTCTCGTAAGATATGGACAAATACTTGAATAATATAATCTCCTCTTTCAGTCACACTAGACTGGTCACTGGAAAAATTTTCTCTGCATTTCAAAATGATATTTCTATTTTTTTCATTGTTGATATAAATATATTTTAAGTAAAAAATTTAGTTTAATTTTGTTATTTTAATAAAAATTTAAAATTTGTTATTGATGCATCCCTATAAATACTATCGATAACAATTTTTAGATTTTCATCAGAATAATTAAACTAACCTAAATTTGTTGCTCAAAAAACCTCCATAACCAGAAAAATAAGAAAGATCATTTTGGGACGAATGGAATATAATGCATTTGATTTGGAATGATTTTGAATTTGCTTCTCTCTCTCTCTCTCTCTCTCTCTCTCTCTCCCCTGGGTGTGTAGTTGAGATATTGTGAAGTTATCACAATATCTTCACATTATATTTGAGAGATATTTTAAACAAAAGAAAATATTTAGTTGCCTAAGTTGGTATTGAGCCAATTTAGAAAAGTTATTTTGGCTTGGTTAGAAGTATTTACCATTAGAATAAGAAGAGATTTGTTAGAATCCTATTAGAATTATGACTCATATGTTTTGAGTATAAATATTAGTCTCTAGCTTATGTAAACTTTGAGACATAAATAATACATAATATATTTTGAGTTCTCCTTATTTTATGATGTGCGCGTATTGATCAGTGCTTTAGTTACTGTGCTTCTCAACTTTTGCAAATAAAAGAGGTATGTTTATTCCTTTTTTTTTTTTTTTTTTTTTGTAGATTTAATTGTGAGTTTTATATCTTCAACTTTGCTGCAAACTAATATCAATTTATTTGTAAGTTTATTCTTTTCCTTTTAATTTAATAATTGATCTCTACAGTTTACTTGAGGGGAAAACATATATAATCCATCAAGAAATACAATGGGTTTGTCTAAATAAGAGTTTTAATAAGATTTCGATGAATAAAAAATAAAGCCCTAATAGAGTTGAAAACTGTCTGATTTTTGTTTTAATTTGAATTGCATGTTCCATTTAATGGGTCTTTTAGGATTTAAGCTTTATAGATAGATTTTCTATCAATTTTCCCTAAATAGTTGTGATATACTCCCTCAGTCTCATATTATCTTACTTATTTTGTTATTTTGGACATCCCATTTTAAAGTCCCACTTTTTTAAAAAGAAAACTTTTTAATATTTCTTTATTCATGGGACCCACTTGTTATACTCACAACAACTATTCACTTATTATTCTCTACCCCACTTTCTCTCTCCTACCCACTCACAATTCCTACTTTAATAATATTATTTTCTATTTTCCGTTCTCAACAGTAAATGAGTAACAGTAAATGAGTAACATATTATGGAACGGAGGTTAGTATTATTAAAATATATTTGATTATATATCGTTTGATAATTGATATATATAATTACATTTTCTTCACAACATTAGTTTTACTTGATAAACATTTTCTTTTATGGATGTATGTTTAACAATGGCAACAAAAATAACAATAAATAGCAAAAAGAAAAATTGTATATATATATATATATATATATATATATATATATATATATATATATATATATATATACTAGAATAAGCAGTGTCCGAGGACACGTTATTTTTTTTTTATTTTTTTTAAGCCCATGTCCGAGGACACGTTTTTTTTTTTAATTAATTTTTTTAAGGGCAAAATGAGAAAGAGACAAAATAGTGAGGGCAAAATGGAAATTTCGGCCAATGAAACTGTTCATAGAACTGTTCATGGACTTCCCTCATTTATGCTATATATATACTCCCTCTGTCCCGCTAATATTAGCACACTTTCCTTTTTGGGCGTCCCGCTAATATCCGCACACTCCCAAAAAGGAAACTTTATATTAATAAAATATTCACCCAACCCCACTCATTCTCTCTCCTACATTATTTTAATACTCACAACACCATTATAATTTATTACACCCTCCACTCATTCTCTCTCCACTCATTCTTTTACACTCACAACATTTTATTAAAATATCATATTCCTTAATTCCCGCGCAAACAGTATTTGTGCTAATACTAATGGGACGGAGGGAGTATATATACTCCCTCCGTCCCACTATACTTGACACTTCTTTCCATTTTGGGCCGTCCCACTATACTTGACACCTTCCAAAAATAACCAAGTTTTTATATTTTTATATTCACTCTACCCCACCACTCATTCTCTCTCTTCATTTTCTACCACACATTTATTCAACCAACACTACTATTTACCCCACTCATTCTCTCTCTTCATTTTCCACCACACATTTTTTTTATTTTATTCTTTTTCCTTGGTTTTTGAACCTACCACTTGGGTGTCAAGTATAGTGGGACGGGGGGAGTATATATATATATAATCTATCATGGTTAATATTGTTAGTTATATTTGGTACGAGACTCCAACGGTTAGTATTTGACAATCTCAACCTTTAAAAAAGCGTATCTCCCAATCTGTTCAGTCTAACAATACAAGCTATGCATCATTGGAAAGCTCTACGAGTCTCATAGTTGTCAATCCCATCCCGTAGTACCAGTATGTATCGTTTCGATCAAAAACTGGTGCGGAACATGTAATGCACCGTCTCGTTTTATGCACCGGTCTGAACCGGACTGTATCGGTCCGTACCGCCCTAAATTGGACCGTACTGGCCGGTACACACCAATTCGGCGAAACGAATAAAATATTTCTTAAAATTTTAAAATATTCTTTAAAAAATATATATTATACAATTTTTGACTATAATCATAAATTTTATTTTATTAAATTTTATATGAAATATTTTTTATTGGATTATGAAAAAAAATATGTTAAATAACTGTCAAATATGTCAATATATTATAAATGATTAAAATAAAATAAAACGTGCGATAAACCCGATACGATACCGGTACGGGATTGACATATGATGATTCTAGTTTCTAACGCACTTTTTAGATCAATATATGAAATTTTCTATAAAGAGTTATGAATGTTTTTGTGGAGGAATTATCCGAATTTTGAGTTTTCATGTCTTTAATATTTCTATGTTAGCTTATTAACAATAATTAATTGTTTGATCAATCCCTTTAATATTTTGGTATTCCTATGTTCCTATGTTCCAAGAAGCCTATAAATACCTTACAAGTTGTAATTGTATAGGGGAGTTGAATTTTGAGTTGATAAAATATAAAGTTGTGCTTAGTGCCTTCTCGTCTTATTCTTATATATTCGGTGGATTCCGTTTACCGGTAAACAACTTTAACTCTGTATTCTTTTAGTGGATTCCAAAGGTGGTGAGTTGTTTTATGCCCTATAACTTTAAGTGGATTTTTTGAAGTGGTAAGCATACCCATCCGTTGCTATCTCAATTTTTTTCTTTCCACTGTATTTTTTCGATATCAATTTGTTAGTAATATATCATGTTTCTCTATATTAATCCTGTTTGCATTCATCTAATATGCAGATGGAAGAAGAAAACCGTGTGCTTAAAAAGATTAAAACTACCTATAATTCGAGGGAAAATGATTGGAACCAAATGAATCGCGATATTCTGGTAAATATATTTTCAACATTTCACATAATGGACTTGATCATGAATGTGTCCAGGGCATCTCACTCCTGGTACTCGGCATGTACTGATCCAAGTTTATGGAAGAATAATAATATACTTGATCTAACTATTCTGGATCAATATTACACCATTTCTTCTACATTCGCTGCTTGGGAAGACGAAGGTTCCTCTAGAACGTATGCTCGTATTCTGAGAGATGCCTTTGATCTGAGCCGTGGAAAAATCACTAAGCTCGTTTTCCATTACCTTATTCATATAAACGACGATCATCTGAATCTTGTCGCTGAGAGGTATGTGTTTATGTCAATAATGCAAACTTAATTATTTGGCAGAGAGACGTAGTTAAATCATTGACAAACTGAGCGAACAATTCTTGTGTTATTCAGTATTTTTGTTCCTATGTAGTTTTTCCTACTTTTTAACATTAGTTTTGGAACAAATATTGTCTAATTTTTGCACTTATTTTCCTTTTATGCAGGTGCCCTAATCTCAAACACCTAGTACTACCGCTATTTCATAGCTTGAGCTTAGACGCCCTCCGAAGGTGTTTGACTGTGTGGGGTCCATCTCTCGAGTCATTGATGGTACCTGAAATCAACATTTCAGATGATCTTGTAAAGGTTATCGGACAGTGTTGCCCTAACTTAAAAGCACTTAAATTCATGACCGAGTTAAACGAACATTTTTCAACTTCCATAGTCAAATACTTGCCTAATCGATCGATATCCGAAGGAAGAGCATACGAGGCACGACCATAGGAAAGACGGCGTTGGAGTATCTAATGAATGAGACGAAGAACTTCAACGTGCTTAACATCACACACTCACTCATTATACACCGGCCACCACTTTCTAGTGTAGTGTGTTATTTTTCAGATATTGATTCCATAATTAAGGAAACTACGAAATGCCCGCCAACATTTTTAACGTGCCATATTAATATGTGTGTGGAGTGTGACGATAATCATTGGGATGATGAGGACGATGAGCTCGATCTCTGCTGGTGCGAGTATCGGGAAGATGTTTGGAAAATGGAAGAGATTGCTTCCTTATCATATTGACCTAGATTGCCATTTCTGTTTTTGTAAGAACTTATAAATTTTGATGAATTTTGTTGGTCACTATTGTAATAGATTTTGTTTTTCTTTATTACCCTCTCTAATGCTCGTATTCTTTGGTTTATTGCATCATAGCCGTATCAGACACTCCTATTTTAGTCTTGTTGAGAAGAGTCCGGCAGGGTTAACCAAACAGCTCGAGCATCATAGATTACCTTTGTGTTTTAGCAATTTTCTTTTTCCTCCCGTTGCCAAAAAGATTGAAATTATTTTCACACTTTATTAGGCACTTGCAAAACTAAAAGTTTAGCAAAAATATTTATGCATTTTATCATTAAATATTTATAATATTTTTGAATAAAAAATAGATGTTCATTTTGGATATGTGAAGTTACTTTAGTTAAACATGATAATAAGGGGAAATATTATTTTTTTTCAAAATGAAATGTCATTTATTTTTTCTAAACTAAAACTTAGTTTTTTTTTTTTTAATTCAAATGTCATTTATATATTTTGCAAAATTAAAGTTTAGAAAGTTGATAACATAAATAGTTATACATTTTGCCATTGAATTTTATAAACCATAAATATTTTTAGAATATCTCTTAAATAAAAACTGACATTCATTTTAAAACGGAATAAATACTTCTATTTCTATGTAATTCAAATATACTCCCTCCGTTTCAGCTTAAGCTTCACCAATTATCCAAAAATGCTTCCCGTTTCAAGCTTCACATTTCCTAAAATGAAAAAGGTTTATTAATATTCTATTACACCCAATAACTTTTCTCTCTCACACATTTAAATTATGGGCCCCACTTGTTATATCCGCTCACTTCTTTCCTCTCACAACCCTTCTCTCACTCTCATTATTTTTGAATATATATATATTGCTTTCTTAATTTGCATGCTTTACCAAAATTACCAAAATGATGAAAGCTTAACCCGGGACGGGACGGAGGGAGTATATAGCTCCGTTCTCCCCAAAATGTAATTAAGAGGGGTAAATGGGTCATATAAGAATAAGAAGACAAATTAGTGCCAGTAAATGATTTGGTAAAGGGTGAACGATTCGAGCCGAGCCGAGTTTGAAATTTCAAGCTCGAGCTCGAATAAAAAATATTGAGCTCGAGCTTTTCTCGAGCTCTGTAAGTGCTCCAATTTGAGCTTGTTAGAATTTTCGTTAGAAAATTAACGAAAGTCATAACAATTACTAACATTCCTAACAATCCTAACTTTTCTAACAAAGTAAGGGTAAAATGGGCATTGCTATTTAGAGTTAAACCTTCCAAGGAATCTCAAAAAGCAAAAGAATTAAGAAAATCCCGAAACAGCAAGTTGAAAAACATTTTCTGCTGAGATTTTTGAATTTTATTCCTTGTGTCCAAAGCTGGAGCTGCATTTAATGAACAGTGCACGCCAAGCAACCCTATCCGCGCGGATGACTTTGTAAAGTCAGGAGGGCTATAAATTGAGCCCTCCAGTCACAAAAATAAGGAGCCACAACACATTTTGCACCGAACCTCTGGCGAAATATAGAGAGAAAACAGTGAGAATTCACTTGAATTGTCACCATTTTCTCTCCAATCTTTCCCAATTCATACTCATCCACTCACTCTCATATTAAAGCCCTAAACACTCATACACTCAAGCCAAACACTCAAGAATACAAGGAAGATTGGTAAACCCTCCTTCTCCTAACCCTAAATCTCATCCATGCATGCATCTTCAAACTACAAAATGTAGTTCCTTCATCTTCTTGCTTTAGATCTAAGAAGATCACCATGAAAGACCATCTCCATGGATGATCTTCTACAAAGATCAAAATTATTTTCAAGTTCTCTTACTTTCTTGCAAAGAAAACTCATTTTCAAAACCCTAAAAACCATTTTCAAGCATAAAATCTCATTTTCAAAGGATAAAAATCCCCTTCCCAAGCAAATGAAATGCTTAGTCCTAATGTACCCCAAGGATGGTTTGGTATAGTTGATTCACCACTAAAATGTCTAGTGATCACTAACCAAAACCTAGGGAAATGGGGACAAGCATGGATGCAAAACCCCCCCTTAAAATCATATTTTCTTTCTTGAGAAGTTGCTGTCCAGTAGCAATTTTCCCAGACCTCAGTCCATTGTCATAATTTTTGGACACAGATGAACTTGGAATTTGGTGTTGACTACAAAACACTTTTTGTAGCCAACATCCAGAGCTTTCCAGACATATTTTTACTTTATTTTTTGGGTGAGTAAAACTCCTCTTTTAAAATTTTCTTTCAGAGGCTAGTTCATCAGCTTCTGGGAATCCAGATCTCATATCTGAGGTTTCCAGAAGGTTTTGACCCCTCAAATCTTCACCAAAATGGAAAATTCCTTCGCACAAACCTTATTTAAGGTGTCTAGAACAACTTTCATTCTCTAAGTTTATCCAGATTATGAAGTTTTAAGACCCTTGAATACATTTCAAAATCAAAGGTCCACTGCCTTTTTCATTCTGGCAGAAATGGCTCTCAACTTCAAAAGGTATTTTGAGTACCAAATCTCAATCCAAAAATCCCCCAAAAAATCATGGGATCAGTTTAAAGTCTTGAAAAGATATTCCTATTTTTACTTTTCTGAGTTTCAAAGTATTTTGGTCAAAACACACATACACACACACACACAAATGATTTTCAGCTTGGAAGACTCGTTTTACGAGGCATTCCGGGTGCACACTAACGTCCTTCCCGGCGTGTAACATGACCTCCGAACCTAAATCTCTGATCTCGGGCATTTTTCAAAGTTTTGGCCCTCAAAATTAAAATAGCGTGGCGACTCCGTTTTCGTTGATTCTTTTCAAACAAAAAATGGGAAAATTTTCGGATACACACATCATCACAGTGGCGACTCTGCTGGGGATTTAAGCTTTTTCTAAAAAAAAAAATGATACTTGGTATATTGGTGGAAACCATTAAACTTCCCGTTATCGCCTCCTAACACGAGTCGGGGATAAATTGTGGTCTAACAATCCCACGTACCGGTATCACCGTTTTCAAAAAAAAAAAAGAGCTTTTGAGGGTCAAGCTTCCGTCCCGGCTTTGAAAATCATTTTTGTGTGTGTTGATTTTTGCACAGTTTTCGTGTTGTTTTGGCCGCCTCGGAGAAAGTCAAAATTTTGACTGTCGGAATAATGTCCCTAACTGTCGGAATTTTCGTGCTTATGTGCTTATGTGTTCATAAAAATTTCAAAAAAAAAAAATTTCCAAAAAAAAAAAAGATTTTTCAAAAAAAAAAAGAAAATTTTCAAAAAAAAAATCATGCATCATATTTTCAAGACACATAAAAAATTTTCTATTTTACTCAGAAAAAGAATATAGACTGCTTGCACACTACGCGCACGTGATCGTACACTGCACACTACGTCCTTAACCCGGGGAAATCCTTGTCGCGGTCCGTTTGGTCTTATTACGCCTCTCGGATGAGCACAGGACTACCCAAACATCCCATGGAGCCTCGTGTCGACCATGCACTTGTCCGTGACACACTTTGTCCGAGACCCGGTTGGTTTTTAGTCCGTCCGTGTCATGCCCCGTCTCGTGTATAGACCTTTCCTTTCAAGCCTTTGTCGGCATACCGACTCAATATCTTTCGGGACCCTAATCGCCGAAGTTCTCGCCGGTTTTCCGCCGCAGACTTTGACCAAGATATTGGCCGGCGCCTTGACTTCGGCTCGATCGGCACAAATTATACATCGATTTCCAAAGATTGACACCGAGTCATCAAGGATTAATGATTATTCCATGCCTAATTACGGCCTAATTGACAACAAATCAAGATCAATCGTGGACATTTATCGGGCCCAAATCATGCCGACTTTTCGTCGAGCTCCTGGACATGATCTTGACTTTTGACGTCGCCTTTGTCCGTAATTTACATCGAATGCTCGTTAAGACTCGATTACCCGCCGACTTTTAGGATCGTTTTCTTTCGGTCGGTGGGACCCGCTTGACCTATAGGACCCTCGCCCGGGCCGTCCACCCCGGGAGGTCGAAATACAGTGGAATACGAGGGGCTTATAGACGTAGTGACGGGGCCCACCGATCCAGAATCGTAGTAGTTTGCGAAAAAGAAGAGCAATCTTTTCCAACCGATTAGGTTAATAAAGCGTGTTTTAAGTAAACATGAACAAATAATCGCATGTTGCATGAGCCAAAAGCCCAAACACCTACCCTCCTTCCATTCCTGCACATCCGAACCTTCGTGTCCTTTCCCCGCAGCCTCCGCACAAAGCTTGGTTTCGGCACCGGGTCATCGTTTGATTAGTTGGGAAGAGTCAAGCGCGTCATCGCCTTCACCGTTTGTTCGGACTCCGGGTTTCGAATGTCCGCATCGCCCGGAAATGATGGGGACCACGTTGCTCCGTCCTCCAAAATCCCTCGACTGCACCAAGATTGGATCCAGCTTGGTAGAACAGATGAGACTTCGACATGAGGCTCAAATTAGCGACCTACTGGGGGTTGTCGCAAGTCATGGTTCGACTATCGCCCCAATTCCGATGGCACTTTTACCGCAAAGAAGGAAGAGGGTTCTCCCCTCTTCTTAATAGTCCCTGATACATCAAGATGCTACCCCAAGATTCCTATGTTTCCACCGCCGGACTCTCGCCCGCCGACTTACAAGTGGCAACCGGCCCCCAAACATCTAGCCGGGGACGAAAGAGTTCGGTATACCGTCGCCTTGTCCCCTCTCTAAGTGATGATCCCGCAAGTATCGCCGAGTGATGAAAATCGTGGAACAATGAAGAAATATGGTCACCATCAAAGCCCCGGAAGAACGCTGCATCACATACAGACTTGGATCAAGAGGCCACACGCCACTTCGGGACCTTAACAATATCCCAACCGATCGGGGCTACCTCAAGGACAAACATATGCCCGTTCCTCGGGATCTCGATATCTCTCATTATCCGGCGGAGTCCAATCACTCGCTACCAGATGAGCCCAAAGACAGATCCCCCGAACCAGCCCACCCAAAGTCATTCCAAAGACCGCCAACTCCGAGGTCCCAAATCCGCCACCACCGTAGAACACATTTGGTGGGATATTTGTGATCGTCCCGATTGCCTTGAAAGGGATTATCGTGGATCGGATACACGAGGACCGCCCTCCTAAGAAAAGAAAATTTCCTCCCAAAGAAAAATTGAAGGAGAGATTCGAGGCCGGTGATAACGGTGTGAACGCTCGGGAGCCATCTAGGGGATTTGATTATTATGTACTCTACTCCAGGTGGTCTTCCCCAAAGCAAACAGGGGTAAAAGAACGTAAAAAGCCTTGCCAACGATGAGAGACTTTCTGACGCCTGTAATCGTGGACTGGGTAACTCTACCGCCAATCGAAATCTATCCCCCGCGGAACGGCTGCACCCGCCTTTGACCGGTTCCCGAGTGCACACCGACAAAGAAAGACCAACGCCGGTTGGCGCTCCCACTCAATCAACATGTTGACCGGAGATGACAACCGCCACAAAAGGCCTCGCATAACCTGCAGGCTTCAAGAAAGGCTCTACCTCGCAAGAAAAAGGCACGAAGTGACCGGTTTAATGACTCTCTATCCCGAGACAAGGACCAAATCTATAATCCTCACCTATATGGGAGTATGATCACCTTGCGATGAAGATTTGCCAAGAGATGTCTCCCAACACAATGAAGCTTTGTACATCACTATTCGCCTCAACACCATATCACTCCCTGGGGTATTAGTGGACAATGGATCATCGGTAAACGTCCTTCCTCAAAGCATGATGAGGGCCCTCCGCATAAATGAAAGGCTTATGATCCCATCTACCCGGACCGTCAAGGCCTACGACGATTCGTCTTGTCCCATTCTCGGGGACGGTGACTCACGGAACTGCAGGGTACGAAACCCAAATGGTGCCCGCAAAGTTCCATGTAATGGATATCCCCTTCGAGTTCACAGCCTCTACTAGTGGCGCCCTTGGTTGCATCACATGAAAGCCATAGCCTCCACTCTCCACCAATGCGTCAAATTCATCAACCGGCAGGAGACCTTGAAGTCATAAGGGGTGACAGCTTCCTCATAGGAACGAAGCCGAAACAATAGCCAAGAATGCCCACAGCCAAACACCGGGCTACATCCTTCAAGAGGCAAGTCTCGCCAAAGATCCTTTGGAATCCGGCGATGCCAACTATGTCAACACACTCAAGCGAGCAGACTCCGAAGAAGTTCGATTCATCAAATTTAATTGTTATTTCCAACACTTGGAGGCGCATCGGAAGGAAACGCCGAACACCGCCATGATACAGCACACAAGTCCCCGGTCCTCAATCACAGATTTGTCAGCATTCTCGCAAACCCATTCTTCGGCCTCGCCAAGAGAGGAGATTTTCATGATAAAAGTCGACAAACACCGACGCACTCGGCTCGAATCTATGAACGTCGTGTGGGACGTCCTCCTTGCCGAACTACCCGCCAAGCCTTTCCGCTCGAGTATGGGACATGAGATTTTTCTAGCAAAGACACCGAGACGCAATACGTCCTTACATCCGGATTGAGCGGTCGATTGTGACGAAATGGAAATCCCTGTGGATTGAGGAAGATCCCTACATCCACATGCTCGCCTTTCGACGCCAAACACAATTGATTCTGGTTCGTACAAAGAGATGATAGCAACGATCAAGAGGGAGCACAGAGACCACGCCTTTCCCGAGTTGTGAAACCACCGACGCCGATGCCGCTAAAGAATTGGGAAACTCTCTCGTGCCCATCCGCGACCAAAGAGGAAATGATCACCAAGCTTGGATTGGTCCCCCGTCCTTTCGTGTCAACCTTTGTAAAGTCCTCCGAGTCTCTCATTGTTGAAGTTCGAGTCTCTCGAGTCGTCCGACGGCCTTACGCCCGAAGACTACGAGTCTCGTAGCGAACATTGTGTTCCCTTCGTCTTCAATGAAATGATGAACCTTTCGAGTATCCCTTAATTGCAACTTTAACTAATGATGAATTAACTAATAATCTAAAAACAGCTTAATAACGATTCACTAGATGAAGAGGCGTACACATTAAATGAACAATATATCAAAAGAAATCTTTAAGCAGTTGTCCGGAAAGAGGAAGATCGAGCCCAAGCCGCCGAAGAGATTTTGACGAGTGTGAATCTGGGAACCGCGGAAGAGCCTAAAGAGACGCAGATTGGTAGTTTCTTCGAAGGGACCGAAAGGGATGCCCTAATTGAGCCGCTAAAAGAATTCGTGGATGTGTTCGCATGGTCCTATAAAGATATGCCGTGCCTCGATCCTTCCATAGTTGAGCACCGAATACCACTAGACCTTAAGTCAAACCTAAAACAGTGGTTAAGAAGAATTAAGCCCGAATGGTCCCTACAAGTGAAAGAGGAAATAGAAAAGATGCTCGGAGCAGGTTTCATCGTGGTCATTGAATACCCAACATGGCCATCCAACATAGCGACGGTGACCAAGGCCAACGGAAAAATCCGATGCCGCGTAGACTTCGTGGATCCGAACAAAGCCACCCAAAAGACGATTTCCTCGCCAAACATCGACATTTTGGTAGATTCCACGGCCAACCATGAAGTCAAATCCTTCGTCGACGGTTTTGCTACGGCTACAACCAAATCAAAATGGCGTAAGAAGATCAACCCAAAACAGCCTTCACAACCCCTCGGGGCACATATCGCTACACCTGGCCATGCCATTCGGACTAAAGAATGCCGGGGCTACGTACCAAAGGGCGCTATACTGCTCCATGACATGATCAACAAAGAAATTGAGGTCTATGTGGACGACATGATAATACATTCCAGAGGATCGGATGGCGCACTTTGTTGATTTGAGAAAATTCTTCGGCCGCCTCCGAGACCACAAAGATGAGATCGAATCCACCCAAGTGCACTTTCGGTGTAAGACGAGGTAAGGTGCTAGGATATATGGTGACGTAACGGGAATCGAAGTAGATCCCCGTAAAATCAAGGCGATAGTTGAAATGAAGCCACCTGACACCGACAAGTGAAATCCTTCATGGGAAGATCGCAATACATAAGCCGCTTTGTAAATCACCGACCTCGATTCGCGAGCCGATCTTCAAGTTGATGAAGAAAAATGCCTACACGTAATGGACTCCCGTAATGTCACTTGCATGAACGTATCAAGGCATACCTTGTGAATCCCCCGATTCTCTCGCCCACCACATCGGCAAAAGCCACTCTTGCTATATCTAACTCGTCACGGATACAAAGAATTGGGGCTATGCTAGCTCAAGAGAAGAAAGATTCCAAGGTCGAAAATGCCATCTATTTCGTAGCGTAAAGCTCCAAGGAAGCGAACTCAATTACTCGCTTGCGAGAAGACTTGCGCAGTTTGGTCCGGGTAGTGGGAAAGTCAAGCACTACATGCAGCCTCACCCGATACATCTTGTCTCAAGGATAGACCCCATCAAATATCTGTTCGACAAGCCTTCCATCTCCATGAGGTTGGCAAAATGGTCGTTCTTTTGGCCGAATATGACATCACTTATGTTTCAAGGAAATCCGTAAAAGGACGCATAATGGCGTAACATCCGGCCGATTTCCCAAGTGATGAGTCTCGAGGACTCGAACCTCAATTTCCCGATGATGGAATCTTCGCCCTAGAAGGAGAAAATCACCGGCAACTCTTTTTCGACGGAGCGTCAAACAAAAGGGGGAACGGGATAGGAATGCTTCGGTCGATCCTACCGACGAACACACCCCCATAGCAAGCAAGGCCGAACTTCAAGTCACCAACAACGCCGCGAATATGAAGCTTGCATAGCCGGGTTGGAAGCCGCCTCTTGAAAGAAATATCAAGGAATTGGAGGTGTATGGTGACTCGCCCTCATTATCAATCGGGTCTCTAACAAATGGAAGACCGTGGATCCGGGTTTGCGTAAGTATCATGCTTACATGGAAGAACTAGTGGCTCAATTCAAAGAAATCGCTTTCATTACCTCGCCAAGAGATCGAAACAGGTTCGCAGATGCTCTGCTACACTAGCCTCTCTTGTCGAAATACCCGAAGGAAAGTCTTTTAAACCATTCGTAGTAGGGAGAAGAGAAAACCCCGCCTATTGCTTCGAAATTGAAACGGAAGCCGAACTAATCAATGATCCCCGGTACACTCGTATTTACCAAGACGAAGGATGGCGAGGCCTCTTTCAAAAATGAAGATGGGGAATATAAAGAAGGAATCAAAGCGAAAAGTCTCTCACTCAAGCGGCTCGCCTCCCATTATGTTCTTTTGGGAAATATGCTATACAAGAAGCGTTATCAAGGCCCCCTCCCGCGATGTATCGGCAAACAAGAGGCTACCGAACTCATGAAAGAAATACATGGTGGTACTGCGGCCCTCACATGAATGCTCGAGCTACGATGCAAATCATACCGAGAATGGGGTATTTTTGGATCTCCATGGAAGCCGATCGCATCCAGCTTTGTCAAAAGCCGCGACAAATGTCGGGCCGATACTCAAATCTTAATCACTTGCCTCCTCACGAGTTATATCGCATGACAACCCTTGGCCTTTCGTCACTTGGGGAATTGATGTCATAGGCAAAATCACACCATCAGCAAGCAACGGCCACGAGTTCGTCCCCGGTAGCCGTGGATTATTTCACCAAGTGGGTTGAAGCCAAGTCCTACAAAATCACTCAATTCAAGGAAAGTTGCCCTCTTCATCAAAGAAAACATCATGTGCAGATACGGGTTGCCCACCGAAATCATCTCAGATAATAGATCCCACTTCGAAGGGGAATGTGAAAACCGCCGGCGGAATTCGAATAACCCGTCACAAGTCATCTCCTACAGGCCCCAAACCAACGGAGCCGTCAAGGCAAAGAAACAAGACTCTGGAAAATATCATCCGGAAAATGGCCGTCCAAGGAAGAGATTGGCCCGAGAAGTTACACTCGGCACTCGGGGCTACGTAACATCGCCGTAACGGCAAGAATCGGGAAGCACCGTTTGCCCTCACATACGGAATGGAAGCCGTACTCCCAATCGAGCTAGAGATCCCCTCGCTCCGGTATACCGCCGGAAAGCCGATCAACGAGGTCGAATGGCCCCGCAGTCGCCATGACGAATTGGCCCTACTAGACGAACGCCGATTGAAGGCCATGGAACACATCCGGCCTACCAAGGAAGAATGGCTAGAGCCTTCGACAAGAAAGTAAAGCATCGGGAGATCCGAGAAGCGTGATCTCGTTTTGAAAGAAAAGCCCCTACCCGTATCAACCCCTCGGCAAATGGGAGCTCGTATGGGTCGGGCCATATGTCGTCCGTAAGATCTTCTCCGAGGAGCCATGCAACTTGCGGACCTCGACGGAATCCCTTTGTACACCCAAAGTGAATGGTGACAAGCCGCGCGTATACTACGCGTAAAAAAAAAAAAAAAACAACAAAAAAAAAAGAGAAGAAAAACAAAAAAAAGAGTGCTAAAAGAGTAATACCCAACTAGGTTGAAAACCCGAGAAGGGCGGCCTAGGTAAAAACAGGGTTGCACCAAAAAAAAACAAAACAAAAAAAAAAAAAAACAAAAAAAAAAAAAACAAAAAAAAAAAAAACAAAAAAAAAAAAAAAAAAAAAAAAAAAATCAAAGTTGAACTACGAAGACCCGAGCTCCTCAAAATGAGGGGAACGTAGGCACCGGAAACGGCTCTGGTCTAAAACACAAATAAAAGCCATACTTTGGCATCAATACAATTGATCGTAACCATGAAAGCGTCTCGAAAAACTCTAAAGCAATTCAAATATTCATTACAAGTTAAAAGCTCTTTGATGAGTCTAAGCCCGATTCATTCCTACAACCGGCAACCTCGCTAAAAGAAAACTAAGATACATAATCAAATTAATGTGTCTCGCCGTGACAAGAAAGGGATACTCGGAAACCTCGTGAGTCACCCAAGCCACTCGCATCGGCCTCTCCCCTCTTCTTCCCCCTTCGAGTCTTCTTTTTCGAACAGAAAATGTCGCTGTTCCTCCTACCAAGCTCGATATAGGAACAGGATCTATCAAACCAGCCTCCGCCAGTGGCCTTAGTAGCCCTAGCGTCATCTCTCATCTCCCGTAGCCTAGCCGGTAGCATAGGAGCCCTCCTCTCTTGTCTCGACGTAAGCCTCATAATCGGCCGCGCCGTCTCCGCTCCCGTCATGAGGGCTGGCCCTCGCCGGCCCTCCTCCTCTCGTAAATGGGGCCAAGTCCTCCGCACCCACAATGGCCTCACGCCGTCCGAAAATAGCCACCCGAGTCTCTCCTGCATGCCTCTCATACCAATCCAGGTACCAAGTGGTCAGAACACCGGTCTCTGACGCTCGAGAATGACCCGAGGAGGAAAGGCATCATACCTCCATGCTCGGGAAAGAAATGAAAACACCGAGGGATCATCCATAGAAACAGGAGCCACCACCCCGGTGGCTATATCATCAAAGCCCTCCAAAGGAACTCCGCTCCTGCCAAACCGTCTCGTAACTAAAGCCGGAATATAGAAGCCGGACCGAGAAAGCCCCTAAGCATGACCACCGGAGACCCATCTCAAGCACTCGCGAGTCTCCACCCGCCAATGAGGCACCGACCATCTCGATATCTTCTGGGCCCGGGCGACCCGCCATCCAACGCTCCCACGAGCCCTGATCATCAAAATCTACATCAACACCTCTCCTGGCAAAAGTCCAAGGCTCGATCATATCGTAGGTTTCCCGAAGAACCCCCAAACGCTCCATCGCCCACTGTGGTCAAGAGGAACGGGCGCCCCCGCGCATATACCGCCGTCCGTAGCTAATCTGTCGAGAGCATGAAAAGTCTCCCCCAGAATCAAAGGAACGACATCTCTGCCCAGGCGACAGTGAACGACGACATCCAGCAAAGACCGATGGCAAATCCCAAAGGAATAAACCATGAACAGGGTGCCAAACATACAAAGTGCAAAGGCATCCCAATAGGCATCATCCACCAAACCTAGGCCCCTAAATCTGTCGGGAAGACCGGAAATATCGAAATGATCGGGACCACGGATCATACCTTGCGCTTCCTCCGGGGAAAGATGAAGGAGGACGCACAATCTGTCAACAAAAGAAGCCCCTCCGGGCAAGGGAACCGCTATCTCCTCCACCTCCGGATCTCCAAGCAAGGCCCGAAATTCTTCGACAGTCGGAACAATCTCGTTGAAGGAAAGGCAAAAGACATGCCTTCTAGTGTCCCAAAATGAGGAAGAAGCCCTCAAAATCTCATAGTCCGGAACCAATTCTTTGAGAGACCATAAGCACCTCACCTTATACCTTTCTTCAAAGAAGGACCTCCTCTCATGCATGATCTCCCGGGACCAATCCTTGAACTTGTTGAAGAATGACATTTGGGATTCTTGGGGCAATTTTGATGGAGCTTTTCTAAAGTTTTCCATGGTTTCTCTCTCTTTCTCCCCGAAAATGGCTGTTTGGACTGGAGGTTGAAGAGGATATTTGAATTTGAAATAAAGCAAGACCAGGTCTGAACCAAAATTAAAGGACAAGGTCGATTCTGTCCTATCCGCGCGGATGAGTTTGCCAAAAAATCTTTGCAATGTACCAAGCCGCTACACCAAAAGAGGAATATTCCGTCCCCAGCTTGCTCGAAACTCCGTGCAAAAACCTCCCCAAACCAGTCCATTATACCAAACACCCTTGCTAAAAAAAAAAATCAAGGCTCATGCAAAGACTTGCATTCATACTGCATTGCATTCATAAATAAAATCCTAAATTATTACATTCCAAAAAAAGGAGTGTGCAAAAAAAAAACAAGCAAACATAAATAAAATCCTAAATTATTACATCCAAAAAAAAAAAGAAGAAAAAATGTGCATAAGTCCGTACAAATCTAAATCTCAATCTCAAATCTCAAAAAAAATCAATCGGAGTCTCCAGCCCGATGTCCGCCGCCCTCTTGCGACTCGGGCCCGCCTCCTCAGGAGCCCCGAAAATCTCGGGCTCGAATCGTCCTCGTCTGCAAAGAGGCTCATCAGACCAACCGGCACGCTCCGATAGGGCAAGCCGAGATCTCGCGAAAAATCGTATCCGAAGGTGAAGGCGTCGGACTCCCGCACGTACGAAGACGACCCGCCTATGCCGCCATACGTGTCCCCGCCCGTGTGGATCCCCGAGAATGACGTGATCCGAAGGCAACACCGCGCTGGGATCAAGGAGAGGAGACAAAGGAGTCTCTCGAGGAAGTCTCCCGAGCGAATCAGGGAAGCCTCCCGTCTCCGGGCTGTGCGCCGCCGTGGTCGCTCGCTCAGCTCCTCGAGGAGCCCCGCAAGCGACCATCCTCCCGGGCGAATCTCGCCCCGATCACTTGCTTCGCCGCCTTCTCGACGACCACCTCCGAAAACCGCACAAAAGCAAAAGCGTCAAAAAAAAAAAAGAAGTGATGCTAAAGATGATGAAACAAAAAGAAAGAAAAGAAGGGAAAAGGTGAAGCCATACCTTCATACCCTGACGAGGCCGGAAAGCTCGTGAAGTCGCAGGCCGAGGGATCTCGCACCCTCAATCGGACCCCATCCTGGATATAGGAAAATCCGTCCCGAGGGTACCGCGGATCCCAAGCCCTCCTCCCTATCCAGACCTCGAGGCATCCTCGCCCTCCTCAAGACGAATGTCGCATATGGCTCAATCGCCACGAAATCCGAGAAGTGCCGGCCGGCTCGGTGCAATCATCCCAGTCACTGGACCGATCGCTCGGTGCATCATATCGGCGGGAGGCTCCACCGGTGTCCTCAAAGGCGAGTTCACGCCATGCCGGCGCGTCACCCTCTCCCCCGTATAATATGCATCGCAGTCGACCTCTCGTAATCCTCCGCCGCACAGCGGTCCAAATCTCGCCGCCCTTCATTGCGCCACCTGCGATCCTGTGGGAAGAATATCATCCCCTCATCCTGTCTCGACCTCCCGTCAAAGGAAGGCAATCCGCGTACACGAGAGTCGTACGCCCCGGAGCTTATCTTCTCCCGGCATGCTTGGACCAAGATCGCATGTGCCGGACACGCCCCGACATACTCCGCCGGCCGCCGCCACATCGTGACAGTGGAAAACTCCAACGCCCATACCGCGAAAGGTAAAAATCCAATCAATCCGGCAAAAGAAAAGTGCGTGCTCAAAAAAAAAAAAGAGGGAAAGCAAAAAGAGAGCTTATACCTCCAGGGCAAACTCAAAGCAAGACAAAGAGCTCACGGCCTTCCTACTGCACCTATCGAGAGCAAAGTAAAGCTCACACCCGGCCTTCTTCCCACTGAGACATCTCCGGCCGTCTCCATGTCCTCCAAGGACCTCAACAAGGCAAAGACCGCCGTCCTCAAAGATGCCCAAAGAGGGTGCTCGAAAAAGCAAACCACAAGAAGGCCCCGGCAATCGATCGGCGCCTATCCTCTCCTCCCCACCTCGTAACTCGCTATGGTCTACACGATCTTACCGTAAACCACTAAGCATACTCCATCCCCATCCCCTTTTTGGGAATAGGGGAAAATCCCGTAAGAGCTCGCAGACGGCATCGCCGTAGCCATCCCGCCACTCAATGCCGCGTCCATTAAAGGACAGGCCGTAATCGCAGCACCAATCGGAGGCGTAACCGTAGCCTCGCCCCTAAGAAGTGGAAGGTGTGGGTCGCGTCCCACCAATGCCTTGCGCCGTAGCAAACATCAAGCTCTTGCTCTTAGGGAACTTGACCCGGTCCCCTCAAGCACTCGACAAACTCCCAAAGCCCCGTCTCGACAACGATCTGTCTCGGACTCGCAAAGCTCCTCGGCCCGCATTCGGAAGCCGGTCCCACAAGTCAATCACTGGACTCCACCGATCCTCGAGTCTTCATTTTGTTCATTGCTCCGTCACAAAACGGTTTCCGCCCGTAAAAAAAAAGAGAAAATGTCAAAAAGATTGCATTTGCATTTGCAAAAAAAAAGAGCATACACATGCATTAAAAAAAATTTCGACAAAGCATAACAAAGATACAATGAGCATAGCCCCATTTTTCTCGCATAAAAGAAAACAAGCAAAGAAATCCCAATGCATTCATCAAAAAAAAAAAAGATGCATTCCTACGAAAGTAAAAACTCCGTCCCATTTTTCATAAAATAACATGCATACCATCCATCATCTCAAAAAAAAAAAAATTGCATACATGCATATCATCCATCTTACATGCAACGGGAGGAAAAATCTGTCCCACTTTTCAAAAAAAAAAATCCTAAACATACATACATCTCATATTGGCAAAATGCCCATTCTTTCCAA